>VDFB02288757.1:0-106770 GCA_007258455.2 Sequoia sempervirens | reverse complement strand
GACCATGAGAAGTCTTAATCTAACTAGTTCAGAAGACAATGATGATGATGATGATAGTTCAGAAGAAGATGATCATGATGATGATGGTGATAGATTAGATGATGATGATGATAGTTTAGAAGATAATGATGATGATAATGATAGTTTAGAAGATAATCATGATGATTATGATAGTTCAGAAGATAATGATGATGATAAAATGACTACCAGCAGTTTTAGTGTAAATGTTTCTGATGATGAGACTATGAGCTATTCCAATCAAACTGTTTCCATTGATCATATTGATGAAACTGTAGACACTGAACATGAATGTACCAGAGATGGTACTAGTGACGGTGACATTTATGATGATGATGCAAAAGGAGATGATGAAGTTGAAGATGACACTTATCAAGGCTCTGATTATGAGTTAACAGATGATGATTTAGATCATGACAAGAAACCATGTGATTATTCTAACCTTTCAAGGGTTAAATTGGCTTTAGTGGTATCAGAACGAGATCCTTTGACCTCTGATCAATCATTTCACGGAGGAGTAGATCTGATGTCTTCTAATCAGCATTCCTTTGATGATAATAAAGAAACTGATAATACACACAATAATCATAATACCAATTCTTCTATAGTGTCAACAGCAACAGAAAATAGTAATGAAAAAGCAACAGAAATCAATCTGCTACAACCTGCCCAAGTTCAAAACAAAATACCCAAACAGGGTGATCAAAATCAAGATAAATTTCAAGATACTGAAAACAATGATACTGAAAAAATAGATCACATTGTGGCTGAAGAAGGTGAAAAAGAGAAACTCAAAGAACTCAATGATAATGACAAAGTAGATCACATTGTGGCTCAATCCAATGAAACAAACAAACTCATTGAAGAAAATGGTAAAGAAAAAGATGAGAAGTTGCATATTTCTGACATGGGAATATTAACTGACAGTATTTCCTCATCTGATCAGAAGGCAATGCCAGTATTAAACCAAGATAAAACAGTCTCTGGTCATGTTTATCCAAGGAAGCGTCCTAAAAGGGAGGAGGGAAGAAGAGAAAAATCAATATGAATATGAAGCTCATCATCTCAATCATGATCTATACCATGTTCCTCAGTTTGGAAATGATGATGCCAGAAAGGAAAGTAAGAACTCAAATGAGCCACTAAGAATTGATATGGAAGTACAGACAGATAGCATTGACACTTATCCAGTAGCAAATGTTCAGGAATCCAGTACTACAGGGAAACGAATAAGATTGTCAAACTCTTCGCCAAAACCTCTGGCAACTATAACTATTGATATATATAGCCCCGGAAGAACATACTAATTCTTAAGTCTTATTAAATTGTGTTGTAAATAATACGCATGTTTAACAATGGCGAATAGTAGATGGATTACAAGACATTAGTTTCCTCAAAAGCTGGTTATTCTTAACCAGTAGATAAATATTTATTACATTTGCTCATTAATAAAATATAAAATTGCCACTGATTATTTAATCGTTATTACTAATTCAGTTAAAATTCTTCAAATTTATGTTATATGTTAGATCACCCCTCTATCAAGTACTAACAATCTTAACCAACAATGTTCAGGCTAGGCATTTCAAATGGGATTCCGTGCCCTGTACTGAGATTGATGTGAGTTTATAAGGATCTGGTTTATGTTTTTAATTTTTTTTATAATTTAGATATTTAACATGCTACACGTATAGATGCATGGATAATTAAATTTCTCAACAATTTTTTTTAAATAATTGTTATAAGTAAAATAAACATTCACATTTTTAATTGAATAAAAAAGGTAATATATATATTTTATTTATATTATTATTTCACTTTCAAAATACTATAAGATATTAAATTTAGCTTAATTTTTAAATTTAATTAAATAGTTAATCTAAAAATTCAACTTAATGTTTAATTTAATAATTTAACTAATGTTTTTTTAATAAGTCTAATAATGTGAGATAAAAATTGGAATTCAAAATAATTTATGTAATTAAATTTTAAAAACTTATTTAATCATGTTTTAATCAATAGAACTCAAAAATTAAATGCAAGTATCTATTTATTAAATATTTAATTTTGAATTCCAAACATCATGCAAGAATAATTGCATGAGAACAATAATGCTAAAAGAAAGCACAATGAGATAAAACTTGATATGATAGAATAAATTATATTCTAATCAAGAAATAAAGGAAATAACAAAATGCTTAATAGGCATGTGATTAAATAAGTTGAAAAATGGCGGAGCGAAGGAGTGACCGTTGCGATCACAGGGTGCAGGAGGCTCATGGTTTTGGAAGATCTCAAACCAGATGGCCCTACAACCAAAGGCAGAGGGGTCGATCACTGAACCCGCCGTGGTGTGCTCCACAACAATCATGGAAGGCTCCGACAACAGGTGGTTTTGGTTCTCTTATTATCCAAAATGGAGGAATGTTGCAACAAGTTAATGTTAGAACTAAGTGGGGCTACACCAATATGCGTCTGACGGAGCCAGTCGACTTCAAAAGGGTGGAAAATAAATTTTGGAGGCCAAAGCACCAAGAGATTTTGGCGGAGCAGGTAAATCCTAACATAGAACATACCACAATAGTTTCTTTATTGGTAGATAGAAAAGTTTGGAATGAGTTGGTGAACCAATTGAAAGAGGAATCATTTTTCATGAAATGGAGTGGTCCTTGGCTTGCTTTCAGTGGGGTGTGAAACTGGTGTAATGAGCACTGGGGGGAAGCTACTATTTTGAAAACTCTTGCGAATGGGTTTTATCTGGTTATCTGTTCGACACCTAGAGATAAAATGTGGATTCTAAATAGTGGGTCGTTCTTAATGGGGGGAAAAGGGTTCTATCTAATAGAATGGTCTCCAAATTTCAACCCTAAGATTGAGCCCATATCAGAAGTACCCATTTGGATTCGACTTTATAACTTACTCTATGAGTATTGGGACATCGAAACCCTAAAATAGATTGGTAACAAGCTAGGCACCTTTGTTAAAGTAGATGAAGCTATAGCCAATAAAGACTATAGCATGTATGCCGGTATATGCATTTTATGGCAGGCAATACATCCCCTTCCAACAATGGTAAAATTAGTATCAAATGAAGGAAGATGGAAGCAAGGGATTGAAGTAGAAGAATCAATAGATATGCGCATTGGGTGTAAAGGGGTAGGGCACACAATAGGGGAATGTAATCTGTTAAAGAAAGGTAAGGGTTTAAATCAAACTACTCTAACGAAAAATGTTATTGTTAAAGGAGAATGACTTTCAGGTGGAAGAAAATAGTTTTTTGGATGCAATGGTGAACAAAAATGACTGTTGGGGACATGATGAATGTGACAGACATAAAAAAGATACGCTTTTAGACATGGAGATAAACTCTCAAGTTGAAGAAAGTCAAGAGGGTAGATTGAGGCCTGAGGAAACATCCAAGGAAAATATAACAATTGGAGGGAATGAAGACCTTTTTGAAAATGCTTTGTCGATAGATCAGGTTATGAAGAAAGTAAACAGAGAGGATGTATTGGCTCCAGGAGGTTCAAATATTTTGTTAACAGGGGAAAAATTTGGAGGGTCAGAGCCCTAGGTTTCTAGAGAGTTTCCCCTGAATGATGAGTTAGGGAAGGTTAACCAAACATCTACAAATGGAGTAATGTCCCAACAAAGGGAAACCTCTCTGGATCTTCAAAATAGCGGGAAAGCTTAGTTGTTGCAGTATCAACTATCACTTTGAGGACTCAGGAGGTAGGGTCAAAAAGAGAAGCTCTCAGGGTTACTAAGTTTGGGGTGAGAAGTGATTTGAATGAAGATGCAGAATGTGGTTTATTTTCTTCTCCTTCTCTAGGCAAGTCAAGAAATTAGCTAGTCATAAGAGGGGAATGTCTTGCTAAAAGTCTAACAAAACTGGGTACCTAATACCACCCAAGATATTCAAAGTGATTAGAGAAGGAAGAACCTAGCTATGGAGTTAGGGGAAATTAATGTCTCCAAGATTGACCTGCAAGGTGAAGCTAATGGGGTTGGTGTGAGCTTTGAATTTGAGGAACCTTTCTTTAAGGATATATAGAGATCTCACCTATCAAAAATTTAGAGAGCTCCTTTGAGGATGAAGGAGGCGTGGAAAGTCTTTATGAAGAACTGGATATGAACTCCCTAGTAGAGGAGGAGGAGGGGGCTAGAGATGACTTGGGACTAAATTCTAAAACATGGATTATAGAAAAAAAAACTTTGGAATAGACCTCAGTGAAACAAAGTAAACTGAAAGTGGGTGAGAAAAAGAAAAGAGGTCCTAAACCCATGAGGGTTAAGTTGGAGATTGCTGGAAGTGCAGCAGGCCAAAAAAAGTTGAGATCAAGAAAAGGGCTATGCCTTTTCTCGGGAGCAATGAGGGTCCTTTTGTGGAATGTTGGGCTGCAATGCCCCTGACAAAATTCATTTGATCAAGAGATGTCTTGATCAAACAAGACCCGATTTATTATTGTTGCAAGAGTTAAAAATAAGTGGGGTTGAGGTTGAAGCTTTTGGAAAGAGATTCAGTACATGGAAATGTTTTCTAGTGGAAACTATAGGAGCGTCAGGTGGTCTAGGGCTTCTCTACAATGAAGCTATTATGAAAATTCAGATGCTTAGATCAGAAAATATTGGCAATGGGTACAAATAACCTCTAAGTAGCTTTTCTATAGTTTCTTTCTATTGAATGTTTATGGTCCAAATAATATGCTAGATTCGAGGAGAGTTTGGGGAGAGTTTTCAGAAGTTATTGTAGGTAGTAAGGATAGTTTATTCCTCTTGGGTGGAGATTTCAATGCAATCCTAAGGCTGTCAGACAAGAAAGGGGGCTTAGGATGGTTAAATCACAAGCAATGGGATTTTAGTGACTTTGTTACTAATAATGGTCTTTTTGAGCTTCAATTTAGAAGTGGGGATTATACATGGAAAAATAGGCAATCTAGTTTTCTAAACATAGTAGAGAAACTTGATAGATTATTTCTAGCAGGGAATTGGGAAAATTTCCAATGGTCTTTTCATGTCAAGATTCTCCCAATTACAGGATCTGATCACTACTTGATTGTTGTGCAAATTCAAGAGGAGGAAGCTCCAAAATGTTGTCCTTTCAAGTTTGAAAAAATGTGGCTCAGAGAGGAAGGTTTTGTGGAATTGGTGGTTGATTGGTGGGTAAAGGAACCTTCAAGGAGAGGTAAACAAGCTTTTATCTTTTTTAAAAAACTAAAATTTATAAAGGAACAACTGAAGAAATGAAATAGATAGGTTTTCAAGAACATTTTTACAAAGAAATTTGTTTTAGAACAAGAGCTAGGGATTCAACTACATTCGAAGGTAATAAAATATGGATTGAGTGAGGGTGATTTTAAACAGGAGAAATGTTTGAATAAGCAATATGCAGAGGTTTTGGCTCGTGAAGAATTTTTTTGGAGACAAAAATCAAGAGAGACCTGGTTTAAAGAGGGTGATCGCAATATAAAGTTTTTTCATAATGCAATAAAGGCAAGGAGATCTTTTAATAAAATTTATTCAATTCAGGACAAAAATGGAGTCTTGCTCACTAAAAAAAAGATATTTTTCAAGAAGCAGTATGCTTCTTCACTAAAGCTTTTAACACCAGTCAAGTAGATTTAGCCTAGGAAAATGAAATTATGGACATGTAATCCCTAGATGTCTTTCTTATCTCCAAAATTATGATCTTAGAAGGGCAGTCACTTTAGAAGAAGTCAAATCTGCTCTATTTAGTCTGGGTGGTGATAAGGACCCTAGGCTAGATGGGTTTCCAGCTCTTTTCTTTCAACGAATGTGGAATGTATTAGCTAAAGAGTTATGGGAGGTGGTTGAGGAGTCAAGATTGGAAGGCTTTGTATTGAAAGATTTTAACAATAATATTGGTCCTAAAGAAAGAAGAAATAGTATCTTTCTATGATTTCAGACCTATTGCACTTTTTAACACAATGTATAAAGTAATCTCTAAGGTAATGGAAAATAGGTTAAAATGTGTTCTTGACTCGGTGATTTCTATAGAGAAGAGTGGTTTTTCCCTAACCGGTCTATTTTTGAAGGTACGTATAATCATAGCTCATGAAGTTATTCATTCAATTCGATTAGCTTGATTAGAATTTTCTTTAGTGAAATTAGATATCAAGAAATATTATGATGAAGTGAATAGGAGCTTTCTTTTAAAGGTCCTTAAAATTTTTGGATTTAGTGAGTTATGGATAAAATGGGTGGAGAGCTGCGTGAACACTCCCCATTTTTTGATTCTTTTAAATGGTAGTCCACAAGGTTTTTTCACCTCTGACAAAGGACTTCAGCAGGGTGACCCCATTTCTCCTTTTTTATTCATCATAATGGCTGAGGCTTTGGGGAGATTAATTTCAAAAAAGAGAGAGGAAGGGGTTTGGAAGGGTATTCTAGTTGTGGAAACCTTAGCCCCTATTTCTCATTTACAGTTTGTAGATGAAAAACTCCTCATGGGTGACGCCTCCTTTAGAGAAGCGAGAATGATGTAGAACAATCTTGATAAATATAGTAAGGTGTCGGGTCAATGCATAAATTGGAGAAAATTTGAGATTTTCTTCTTTAACACCTACTGTCAGAAACAAAGAGAAATATGTAACATTCTTGGCATGAAGATGGGTTCTCTCCCGAGAAGATATCTATGTGTCCCTTTGTTTGGAGTAGCTAGTAAGGCAACGATATGGAAGGATCTTGTTGATTGTTGTTTAAATCGTATGGAAGGTTGGAAAAGTCAATGTCTGACCTCGGCTGGTCGAATTCTAATGCTTAAATTTGTTATTTTAGCCATTCCTATTTTTTCTATGATGTGCCTCAAAATTCCCAAAAAAAATATCAAAGTGATAGACATAGAATGAGGAAATAATTTTGGAACGAGGCTTTAGATCATAACAAAATCCCCTTCTTAGCATGGTAAAAAATTTGCAAGGTGAAAGGAAAAGGTGTGCGGGGCTAAGAGACTGGAATCTCATGAATGCGGCTTTGGGTGCAAAGTTGGTTTGGAACATCTATTCACAACCATCTCAGCTATGGGTAAGGATCTTAAATGCAAAGTATCTGGACACAATGGAAAACACTATAATTTTCATGATGTAGAACCCCCCTCTGGTTCAACGATTTGGAATTTTGTAATTTCTTTCCGAAAGGTAATTATTGAACATATCACATGGCAGCTAGGGAATGGGGAAACACAAATTTTTTGGGAGGACTCATGGAAGGGTCTTTCGACATTGAAAGATAAGGAGTTATAGGAGTTAAGGATTTGTTTCACTCGTCATTGGGGGGAAAAGGTTAGTGACTACTTGGAGTTTAAGGAGGATGAGGCTGGGGGTGAATGGGGATGGAAATCACTCCAAGAGCTGGATATTGTAGATCAGTAGAAAATTATTATGCAAGAGGTTTTCAGGATTAGAAAGTTTATGAGAAAAATCAAAGAAGATAAAGTGGTGTGGTGGGGGGCTAGTGATTGAAAATACTTAGTGAAGTTGGGTTACCAGTTTCTAGACTTAGAAGCTAATATTGGAAACTGGCTGACCAAGTTGTGTTCGGGGAAAGAATGCCTCCCTAAGGAAGGTGCATTTTCATGGATTGCAATTAGAGGTCACATTCTCACAGGGGGATAGAGGAAACAGTTAGGTTTCATTGGCCCGTGCAAATGTGTAATGTGCTCAAAAGAAAAGGAATCCAGTGATCATCTACTCTTACAATGTAATATGGCAGCAAAATGTTGGGAGATGTTAAAGAGCTCTTTGGGGTGGCAAAGTCCTACCCCGAAACAATTGAAGAATGTTTTTGAAAGTTGGCCTATACCAAGAAGAAAGTCAGTTCTCTCATGTTTTGGGACGATTAGTCCGTCCCTAGTTGTTTGGGAGCTGTGGAAGAAAAGAAATAGAAGAATTTTTTCAGATGGAGCTAAGAATTTGGATAGGTTGAAATAGAGAGTAAACCATGCCATAGAGGAGGTAGTTGGAGCAACAACCTCACTCCATTTCAACCCAAAAATTCCTCACTTCAGAAGACAAGAAAATTCGGGAATGTTGGCCAGGTATTTGTTTACGGCCCACTAAGGGGCTAGGTTGGGTAAATCCAACATGGATGGTTTCCAAGGAGGTCCAATGGGAGAAGCCATTTGAAGGATAGTGGAAGATAAATTTTGACGGGGCCTCAAAGGGAAATCTAGGGCCTTCTAGGGCTGGATTTATAATTCGAGACTGGAATGGGGATGTGGTAGCTTTAGGAGCAAAGAAGTTACATAATGGTACGAAAAACATGGCATAAGACTTAGTAGCTTTATTAGCAGCGAAATGTGGTAAAAATTTGGGTGCCACAAAGATACATCTAGAAGGGGATTCGATGGTTATAGTTCAAGCGGTGATGAGTGGAATAATACATGCTTGGCACCTACAAAATATGGTGGATAATATTAGGGAGGATTTATCATCCCTAGAAAGCTTTAAATTTAGTCATATTTGGAGAGGTGGTAATGTGGAAGCGGATATATTATCTAAGTGGGCACTATCTTTTGGTGAGGTGGGAGTAGTCAAAATTGAAGATTTTAGGGGTGTAAGGTTGGCAGATTTTGATTAGAATGGGAATACGATGCATTAAATGTGAAAGGTGATGGACAAAGAGTGGGAGCTTGAAAAGAACAAAATTAGTGTGAGAAGATGAGTGACGATTGGGGAGTACATGACACCATTAATGTGATTTGAAGGTAGTGAGTTGGTTATAAGGTGAAGTAATGATGATTTCCCCAAATTTTGAAGATGAAACTTTAAGAACCTATAGACATAGGTGGTGAAGGCGATGGGATTCAAAACCATGGAGGCAAACCTCACTTTTCACTCACAGAGACCTCTGAATCCTTTCTTTGGTGATGCGTTTGCAAAAAGGATGGAGGGTCTATTTCTCATTGAAGACAAGAGGCTTTTGATGAGGTAAAAATAACCTCATCATAATAATACCATAAAGACCTATTTCATATATGCAAAATCCATATCCTCTACCAATTAATTAAATTTTAGGAGAAATAATTGCTTAAATTTTAAAGAGAAATTGTACAAACTTTATTTCTTTTGATTTATTGAAGTATTTTTCCAATACATATTTAATGGGTTACTTTAAGTGTTTTGTAGGATAATAATCGGTCATCGAGTTGTAGATTAGAAGCATTTAGCCAGCACGTGCTCTAGAATAGGGTGAAGGTGTGTGTTGGAAACATGATCCATAACTTTAGGGTGATGGACCAAAGATATAGTTACTCTTTAAGTCTTAATTTCTGTTATGCTTTAAGTCAAAAACTTCATGGCTAGACTTGAGCCTCTTTAATAATGTTGTAATGGGTTTGAAAAACATAGAAGTTATTCGTAAATTTGTTATAGACTTTTTCAATGGTTGTCTATACCATCTAAAATATAGGATTTAGTTAGAGTTTTTCTATAAAAGATGTAATCTCTAGAAGCAGAATATACAGTGACAAAAGTAATTTTATGCTGTCAATATATTTTCTGAGCTTATGAATAAAGAGATTATCATATAAAATTTTTGAGTTATGAGTTATGGATAATAATTATGGTTGATGAAAGCTTTTCTGAATTAATTGTGGATGTGAGCTGAGAACAAATGTGATAACCCGTGAGCTGGCCACTCGAGAGGAGATAACTTAAGTAGATAAGTGTTTTCCTTTATGTTATTTTTATTAAAGTTTTATTCTTTAGGGAATTATTGAGTTTGTTTTTGCAAAATCTACGTTTTGAAGTACTTGTTGTCTTCCACTTCCGTAGTTTTTCATTGTTAACTGTTAGAATATTTGTTGAATAGGGAGGATGTTTAACGAATTGTTTATAAGTTTTTTTACTTTTGTAGTTTACCATTTCTTTAGTTTAGTTTTTCCTGTACTCATTAATTTAGTTGTCATGCTTTCTAAATTAGTTTTTCTATTCTTTTTATTTTAAATATTTCCTGCTTTCTTTAGGATAAATTGTTTTATAGTTTCTTAGTTAGACAACCTTAGGTTAGAATTAATATTAGTTGCTACAAGAAGTTAGAAAGTCTAGGGGAGATAGTCCAAAATTCTTCTATTGCAAATTTCCTTGAACACTGCTCGGTTGACATATTGAATTTAATCTTCTAAAGTAATGGGATCTAACGACAACCTATCAATTTTTGGCGCCATTTTTGGGGACCCTTTAGCTTTATTGCTTGAGTGTTAATAGAAGACGCCTCAAATACCTCTTTTAGGCCAAAAAAATAAAAATATTATCTTTGGCTTCCTTTTTTGCATGGTCAGGAAAAGAGGCCCTCACAAACGATTTATGCCAAAGACCCCCCCAAAATATGTTCCAATCATACATAGGGAGGCCCAAGGCTCAGGCGACCACTCCATTGAAGACCAACTTGAGCCAAACCCACCTAAGGCTTTCCACTATTTTTCAAAAGATCATACAGTCGAACAACCAGTTGTTGAGGAAATTGTTCTTGAGGAATGTATTCCTCTGAACATCATGGGAGACCGTAGGGCTGAAGCTAACCAGAATGATTCCAATCATAATAATGATCTTCCACCACCTTAGACGTTCACTTATCCTATTAATCTAGATGCAGATGATGATACCATGATGAAAAAAATCTCTCCAACCTTCCGTGGCTTGTCCTCGAAAGACCCAAATCAATTTATTTTTGAATTCAAGGTCCTTTTTCAGACCTACGATTATAAAAATGATAATAAAAAATTGAAGCTGTTTCCTTCTACTTTGAAGGATTCGGCCATGCGTTGGTTTATGGGACTCCCAACTGGAAGTATAACATCTTGGGAGGAAATGGAGAGGGTTTTCTTGCATAAATATCAGAGTTACTGTAGGGTAAGTGATCATAAGGAAGAGTTGTTTAAACTTAGGTAAAATGAGGATGAGAGCCTAGAGGACTATCTTGATAGGTTTCTTTTATTGTCTACACATTGCAGAGAAATGGCTATTAGTATTGATATTCTCAAGACTATATTTCTTAAAGGACTCGATGATGATGCAAGAAGAAGTCTTGATTTGATGGGAAAAGGTGACATGTCTCAATTAGCCCTTGAGGACATATGTGATTTATGTTGGAATTTCTCACATACTCATGAAGGAATCCATAAGACTAATCTTTTCAGAGGGACTAACGAAATAGGCAAGCTTCGAGAAGAAATAGAAAATCTCAAAACATACATACTTGTTCAATTGAACACTATGTTGGATGGTATACAAGCAAAGACACACAACTCTGAGAATTTGTCAATCTATTGTCCTAGGTGTCAAAATAAACACCTTGTATGTGAATGTCCTTTAGATAAGGTCAATGTTTATCAACTTTGTGAGAAAAATCATCCTACCAATCAGTGTGATCTTCTTACTAATCTTAAGAATACTAAGAAAAAAATTGCTCAGGTTGAAGAAGAAATAAACGTGCTAAACCAATGTCAAGGAGGTAATTTTTCATATGGGCAGAATTCCAATCCTGCATGGAGACCACAAAAAAATTGGGTTGGTAATCAATGGACTCCATCTTGTAATCGACCCTTACCTCCACAACCTAATTGGGGGAACTCCTTATTGGGGACCTCCTGAATGGGAAAATCAATCATGGGGAACTCAACAATGGCCAAATCAGTCACAACAACAATGGTACCCCCAACATACTGCTCCCCAATGGAACCAAGGACATAATCAGTTTTATACTGGTCCTAGGAGGAACTAACAGTAGAATTTGTTACCACCACCTTAGAATCCTCCTCAAAATGAGCAGATAAATCAACCTAAACTTCCAACGCAACCAATTCCCAATCCTAAGAACAATTGACAGAGTACTTCGGTATATACAACTGAACAAGATAATGTCACAAGACTTAATGTAATTCATTGTGGAAATGTTTAGTTACGTTCAGGTAGAACACTTCAATTTCCCACAATTGAAGAAGTCGTGGATGACCCTATTTCTCAAAATCTTGAGAAGGATACTCTATCCAACTATACCAGGCTTGTAAATAATACTAGACCTCCTTCAGCAGTAGGAGTTGCTGAATTACCTTGGGAGGAGGAAGGCCAGTCTTAGACTGAATCTAGTAAGGATACCCTTCCAAAAGAGAAAACTCAAGTACCATTTTCAGAGCATCTGAAACCAACAATTCTGAAAGATACTTCAGAAATGACTTTGACCTCTGAAACTGCATTGATTCAGGAAATCAAACAATTGCAAATAGAGGTCCCTTTGTTGCAAGCAATAAAGGAAATTTCTAAGTTGAATCAGTTGATCAAACAACTATGTATTAAAACCTCAGGAAGGAAACCTGAATAAAATAAATACTATGCACATCGATGGCTATTTAGCTAAATTTTTGTATGGAAAGACTGTTGCTCCAAAATATCATGATCCTAGGAGTCCACTGATAACCGTTACAATTAATGAGGTAGCAATACCTAATGCATTAGTGGACTTAGGAGAAGATATTAACGTAATGACTGTGGATGTGATGGAAAAATTAAGTCTTACCGATTTATGTTCCACAACTACAATCTTATAGATGGAAAACTAGGCTATAGCCGTTCCAAAGGGTGTTATAAAAAGTGTTCTTGTCAAAGTTGATGGATGGGAATATCCAATTGATTTACAGATAATACAATCGCTAACGCCCAAAGATAGCTATCCAATAATTCTTGGAAGACCATGGTTGGCTACTGTCGTGGCTAAAATTAATTGTAGAGAAGGAGGAATGACCATTTCGCATGGTCCAGATAGTAAACATTTATTCTTATATCCTCTTGCTAAACCCATTGAAAATAATAAAGTTTGGGTTGATGAACCTGAAGAATCTAATGGTCAGGACAGTTTGGCCTCCTTGGCCATGGTAGTGATTAAACAACATGGAGAGGAGTTAGAGGATGAGCTAGTCAATGATGTAGCACACCATGCTATAGAATCGAGTGAAGAGGAAATGGTGGATGTACCAAAATTTTTTGGACAACCGATTGATATAAGTGGGATGGAACAAAATTACTTTACCATGGGAATGCCTTGTCCTTTAGCTAATATGATTCCTAGATTTTGAGCCATTTCTTTGAGGATATTACAATATTTCCTCAACTTATACCTCATAGTTGTCCTCTTAATGCTTTGTTACGACCGATACATAATGTCACCTCGATCTATCCAGGAACAAAAAAAATTATGCTTCTATCGGGAAAAACTTTGAATGTTAATAGTTGGTTGACATAAACACAAGAGGATAAATTATTTAATGTGTTGGTAAAAAGGTCTAAATATTTTTCTTGGGACTATACAAACATGAGGGGAATTCACTTGAGTGTTTGTACACATCACATTTATACTGATCATAATATAAGACCTGCACGTTAGCCACAGAGGAGACTCAATCCTGTATTAAAGGATCTTGTTAAAATTGAAATTGAGAAAATCCTCCATGCAAGATTTATTTATCCTATCTCTGATAGTAAGTGGGTTTCACCTATGGTTGTTGTACCAAAGAAAAATGGGAAATAGAGAATTTGTGTGGATTATAGAGAAATCAATAAAGCCACTTTTAGATATTATTTTCCCTTACCATTTGTTGACCAGGTTTTGGACAACTTGGTTGGAAGGAAATATTTCTCCTTTTTAGATGGATTTAGTGGTTACAATCAAATTTAGGTGGCACCAGAAGACCAAGATAAGACAATTTTTACTTGTCCATGGGGCACATTTGCATACCGAGTCCTTCCTTTTGGGATTTGTAACGCTTCGACAACTTTTCAAAGGGCCATTTTGGCTATATTTGCAGCACTTGTCAATGACTGTGTTGAGGTTTATATGGATGATTTCACAGTCTACAAGTCAACCTATGATGAAGCCCTTCAAAAACTGGATAGGGTTTTACAAGTTTGTGAGGATAACCGACTGTCCCTTAGCCACGAAAAGTGTTTAATAATGGTGGAACAAGGAATAGTCTTAGGTCATCATATCTCTTCTGAAGGAATAAAGGTTGATCCCAAGAAAATTGAAGTAATTATTCAACAATTGACTATTCCTCAAACACAAACAAATGTTCAAAGTTTTCTAGGGCATGCTGGATACTATAGAAGGTTTATAGAAATCTTTAGTAAGATAGCAACTCCTATGTTTTCTCTTCTCCAAAAATATGTAGAGTTTAATTGGACACTTGAGTGTCAACAATCATTTGGAATGATAAAGGAGAAGCTTGTCTCTGCTCCCATATTGCGTGGAACAAATTTGAGTCTTCCCTTCCATATTTATGTTGATGCTTCAGATGATGCAATTGGAGCAGTATTGGGGCAAGAAGATGAGGATGGGGGTAAATATGCCATATACTTCATTAGTAAAAACTTGAGATTTGCTGAGAGGAATTATACAACGAAAAAAAAAAAATTCTTGGTTGTAGTTCATGCCATTAAAAAGTTTCGCCATTATATTACGAGGTATAAAGTTACAGTTTATACGGATCACTTAGCTATAAAATATTTAATGAATAAACTTGTAGTTAATGGTTGAAAAATGAGATGGTTATTACTTCTTCAGGAGTTCAATGTGACAATACTTGACAAGCCAGGGAGATTTAACGAGGTCGCATATTTTTTGTCTCGAATCAAACAAGAAGAGGGTGACAGAGCACCTGTGCAAGATGAGTTTCCAAATGAAAATATGTTTTCCATCTCTATAAAGACCCCTTGGTTTGCTGATATTGCAAATTACTTAGCTGCCTCTGAAATACCTCTAGGGTTTACACTAAAACAAAAGAAGTGACTTATTCAGGAGAGTGCTCCATTGAAATTGATTAATGGGATTTTATTCCATTATGGACCTGATATGGTTTTGAGAAGATGTGTCAGGGCCGAAGAAACTTATAGTATCCTGAGGGCTTGTCATGATGATCCTTCTCGGGGTCATTATTCTACAAAAATAACTTCTCATAAAATTTTAGGCGCTTGATATTATTGGCCTTTAATGCCTAAAGATGTTAAAAACTATGTTCATCATTGTGATGAATGTCAAAGGGTGGGGAGACCAACTGCTTCTACAAAAATTCCTTTGCAACCTTAGGTAGCCCTTGAACCATTTGAAAAATGGGGATTAGACTTTATCAACCACATAGATCCTTCCTCTCAAGGGAAATAATACATATTAGTTTGCATTAATTATCTAATGAAATGGGTGAAGTTCAAGCTTTGCAAGTTGCCAGAGAAGAGCAGGTTGCTAAATTTCTCTATAGTAAAATCTTTCTTCAATTTGGAGCCTCCCGAACCATCGTTACAGATCAGGGACCCCAATTCATGTCTAAAATTCTCCTGGTATTTACAAGAAATTTTTAGATGAGTCATAAGAAGTCATCCCCCTATCACCCTTAAGAAAATGGTCAAGTAGAGGTGACTAATATGGAGTTAGAAAACATATTGACCAAAATAGTTTCTTTAGGAAGGAAAGATTGGGCTAGGAAATTTCCTGAAGCTGTTTGGGCGTATAATACAACATGGAAATCCACAACTAGATTTAGTACCTATGAGCTTGTTTTTGGGAAGAAAACTCTTCTCCCCATTGAGTTTGAATTGCAATCTCTATGAACAACTATGGAACTAGGTCTAGATCTGAAACGAGCTCAAATAGAACGAGTTTTATAGTTAAGTGAGCTGGATGAGCTTCGTTTGGACTGTCCATCAAACTGAACTAGTTCAACATCAGAGGAAAGTTTGGCATGACAAACACATTAAGGAGAGAGAGTTCCATAGTGGTAACTAGGCCTTGTTATTCGATTCAAGATATAAAAATCATAAAGGGAAACTTAGGACTCATTGGCTGGGGCCATACAATTTTTTTGAAGTTTTCTCGAATGGCACAGTTCAGCTGAAACCTATTGATGGTGATCTACAAACCCTCTTAGTTAATGGTCATCGCCTACATATCTACCATTAGCCTCTAAATAAAGAAGAATTTACAAAATTGGTAGAACTATAGGGAGAGATCCAATGTATTGAATCTGCCAAGGTAGAGTCCATTTGACCTAATAAGTATCATAGAAATAATAATAATAATAATAATATATATATATATATATATATATTATGGAAAATTGTACAATAAAAAGACTTGCATGCCAATTTGTTTTCAAAGCATTTCTCATAATATCTATTTTTGGACTTAACTACATATGTTTTCATTTTGCAGAACTTATTATAAGGAAGAAGACAACTTCTAGAGCATCTTCCAATGATGCTCTGGAACTTGTTGGTTCACATGCTTAATGCTCCAGAATTTGACGGTTTGAATGCCCGATGCTCCAAAACTTTCTCTTCAACCTAT
Source organism: Sequoia sempervirens (assembly GCA_007258455.2). Classification (NCBI taxonomy): domain Eukaryota; kingdom Viridiplantae; phylum Streptophyta; class Pinopsida; order Cupressales; family Cupressaceae; genus Sequoia; species Sequoia sempervirens. The sequence goes on along the minus strand of VDFB02288757.1, from coordinate 90,402 downwards.
CACACTAAAAAGGTAGTTTCGTAGAATGATTTATCCTTCTAAAGTTGGATTTCATTCATTTCCACCATTTCTCTTCTCTCCGACTGCATCTTTCGACGATGCTCCAGAATCTTCATTCGGTTGCTGCTCTGACTGCATATTTCAATGATGCTCTAGAATCTTCATTCGGTTGCTACTCTGGTTGCATCTTTCGGTGATGCTCCTAAATCTTCATTCAGATGTTGCTCTAGTTGCATCTTTCGACAATGCTCTAGATTCTTCATTTGGTTGTTGCTCTAGCTGCATCTTTCGACGATGCTTTGGAGCCTTCATTCAATCACCATTCCGGTTTCATCTTTCTCTAATGCTCTGAAACTTATTCACCTTCTTTGTTTCAAGCATGCACTTTCATGTGCTATGGAACTTGCTTACTAGTTCTGAGCGTGTACTTTCCTGCATGCTCCGAAACTTATTCATCATTTCACTCCACCGCTCCTTTTCATAGAATTTTAACTTTCTTTGATGTTTTGATTATCATACATCGGTTCACACACCTTCTTTCTTTTTGTTTTTTTCCATGATAAATAAAAGAAAACTGCCATGACAGTCTGTCTTCATTAATGCCTTCATCAGTCGCAAAGCTTCCTCACTCATTTCATAATAAATAAGCCATCATCTCAGCCAATACCATTGCATCACCCTGTCAAGTTAGTAAAGGTATGAGATCTTCAAGCGATCATAGAATATAAGTAAGTACAAAATATTGCTTTAAATAAGTAGTTATTTTTGAATAAAGTATAATTAATTGGCATGAGTTTCCCTTCCCAATTTAGTAAATTGAGCCACTTGGTGATTAATTGCTAAGTACAATACTCTTTTCGCAGCCCTTCATGCAAATTAGCATTATTACATAGTAAGCTTTGGGAAAAGGTAAAATAAATAATCACAGCTTGATCATATTTTCAAAAATAAATGTGCACAAGTTTTTGGCACTATTGAAATTTTCAGCAGGGTGGTAGAGACAAGACAAAAAATGGGCAGTATAAAGAAGAAATCCGAGCCAACTTTTGCAAAAAAATTGTTGGGGTTAAGTAATATTTTTGGGTTGTTTGAGGAAGTGGGTTGGTTGGATCTTATCAGAAAGTTTGAAGGATACAATGAAAAGATGGTGAATGCATTTGCAAAAAATTACTCTAAAGGTCAGGTGACACTGCATGGGAAGCATTTTCAGGTGAGTCCAAAAAATATCTCTTCTCTTTCAGGGTTAGAAAATTTTGGCATTAGAATATCAGAAACAACACAAATACCATATCATAAATTATCAGAATTGTTTCTTAGACAAGGGGACCCTCAGCCCATGATAGTTATCAATACTAGGGGACAAAATAAGGGGTTTCAATGAACTTCTATATTAGAACCTTGGGGCATTGCAGTTGCATGGATTATTAAGTATTTTACTTGTGAAGGCCAACTTACTACCGTTGTAGGACTTGCATTCTGCATGTTAATAAATTTGCAGCATGGGAAATACAACTCTTCTCTTAGGGTTAATTTGCCTCATTTTTTGAATGATTCTATTAATTCTTTGATAGAAAGATATAAAACTGGTTCAGGGCCATTAAAGCATCATGGGTTAATTCAATTAATTTGTAAATATCATTTTCGTAACAAACCTAGAAGCAAATGGGAAATTTTTTTGGGGAAGTTTGACAAGCCTATGCCAGGAAGGAAATTAGAACTAGGAGAATCTTCAAAACAAGTTGCTTCACCTTCTGGAGAAACTTCCCCTGAGGACCCTAAGGCTCTTGAAACCAAAATTCCCACCATTCTTGGTGAGGAAGTGCAAGAATTTAAAAATGAGGAGTTTGAAACCCTAGGCCAGTTAGAAGATGTTGAGATAATAAATCCAAATGTAGTCAGTAATCCTTTTAAGAAGAGGAAACGAAGGACAATTCTTACTTATTAGAATGCTCCAACAATTTTAATTTATCAGGATACTCCTCCTTTGAAGCAAAAGATTATCTTCTGAATCTACAGAAACCCCAGTGCATAGTAGAGGGAGTAGACCAAATTCCAAAAAGCAAAAGAAACCCTTGGAAATTGATGAACAGATTCACCAATCCTCAAAGAAAGAAATTTTTGTTGAAGAAATACATTCTCATTTAGTGTCCAAAGAAGAAGCCTTTGACCAAGAAAAACATAAAATAGAAAAGGAACAATCTCCACCTCCTATGGAGGTTGATGATAGTGTGTTAGGAAATTTTTCTCATGTTATCAATAAAGTTGTTGAAATGGTTGAAAATGAAAACATTAATGCAAAATTGGAAAAGTTAAAACTAGAAATTGAAGAGCTAAGAAGTCAGTTGCACAAAAATAAGGAACATATGGAATTGCAACAAGAAGAAATAATGGTATACATGGCTGTAATAAGCAAAAGGGATTAGGAAATTCAAGATTTAAAATTGCAGGTATAGGGAAAAGATACATTCATTAGTGAATTGCAAATACAAATTCAAAGTTGTAATCAGGAAAATAGGGTACACAAAGCTGGTTTAAATAAAGAAATTCAAGGTTTAAAAGAAAATTTTATGCTTATGTTTTCAGCCTTTGAGGAAGAGAATAAAAGACAGAAAGAAGAATTAAATGCTTCTCTTAGTAGAATTATGGAATTAGAGCAAGATTTGCAGGAAAACACAAGTAAACCAATGGTGGAATCCAAAGAAGTTCAAATTGAGCCAACGGTAAATGAATGGTTCCAAATTCAAATTCCTCCATTATTAATGAAATGGATGGAATAGTGCTATTTCCTAAGGAATGCACAAATTGAAAATAATAGATTAAAAATAGAAATGGTGTTATTAAAAGAAGCATTTCATAAAGCCTATAGGGGGAAACAAGATACATGCCAGATAGAAAAATTTCTTTTATCTTGTAGAAGACCGTCAAGATTGTATTCAATGTTTTTAAATGAACAATGCTTTAGATGGAAATTGCTCAGAATTTATAATGACCAACCTCATGAACCTAATGATAAAGAATTTGTTAAGATATTTGCAGATTCAAAGCCTGAAGATCAAGACATGCTTTGTGAATTATTTACTCATGATCTTCTATTAGAAAAACATATTGATTTCTTTATTAATCTTTTTGTCGGAGAAGTGCAATTGAGATCTTTGTTGTCTACTATGTGGAATCAAATGCATTGGAAAGAACATAACATGGAATATGCCCAAGCAGAGAAAAGCGTGGGTCTTCAAATGAGATCTCCCAATAGTAGACCTGCAACTTTCAAGAAAACATTTGTAGCTCTTCTATTGGATGAGAAAATGAATGGAAGATATGATGAAAGCCTTCAAATTTGTTACAATCATTTCATGGATCAGGGGAAAAAATTAATTGGTAAAGCCTCGCATGCTTGTGAAGAAAGAAAAGAGAGGTGATTTCCCCTTTTAGCATCAGATGGTCTTTCAAAAGAGCAGATGCCTTAGCTAAAATCTTGGAAGATCTCAGAACAAAGTGGATAGGAATGAGGTATAGACCTCCCTTGTTGTTATATCCAACCCATGCTTTTCATGTTAATATAGGTCAAGATGATAGAGTTTTCAGTGAATGGAAAGGGGGAGTTGCTTTTCATAGAGGCTTCCACCATGCACCTGTAAACTTTGATGTAATAGAAAGGGATCTGTATGACATTAGTGCAAAATATGAAGAATGGAATAGAGGACAAAGCTATAATCAAGGGGCAGGAGGACCTGCTAGGAATTAGGAAGGGGAGGAAATGATGAGGTAAAAATAACCTCACCATAATAGTACCATAAAGACCTATTTCATATATGCAAAATACCTATCCTCTGCCAATTAATTAAATTTTAGGAGAAATAATTGCTTAACTTTTAAAGAGAAATTGTACAAACTTTATTTCTTTTGATTTATTGAAGTATTTTTCCAATATAGATTTAATGGGTTACTTTAAGTGTTTTGTAGGATAATAATCGGTCATCAAGTTGCAAATTAGAAGCATTCAGCCAACATGTGCTCCAAAACAGGTTGAAGGTGTGCGTTGGAAACATGCTCCAAAACTTTAGGGTGATGGACCAAAGATATAGTTACTCTTTAAGTCAAAAACTTCATGGCTCAACTTGAGCCTTTTTAATATTGTTGTAATGGGTTTTAAAGACATACAAGTTATTCGTAAATCTATTATAGAATTTTTCAATGGTTATCTATACCATCTGAAATATAGGATTTAGTTAGAGTTTTTCTATAAAAGACATAATCTCTAGAAGCAAAATATACAGTGACAAAAGTAATGTTATGCTGTCAATATATTTTCTAAGCTTATGAATAAAGAGATTATCATATAAAATTTTTGAGTTATGAGTTATGGATAATAATTATGGTTGATGGAAGCTTTTCTTAAAAAATTGTGGATGTGAGCTGAGAACAAATGTGATAACCCACGAGCTAGCCACTCGAGGGGAGATAACTTAAGTAGATAAGTGTTTTCCTTTATGTTATTTTTATTACATTGTTATTATGTAGGGAATTATTTAGTTTGTTGTTGCAAATTCTAAGTTCTGAAGTACTTATTGTCTTCCACTTCCGTAGTTTTTCATTGTTAACTGTTAGAATCTTTGTCAAATAGGGAGGATGTTTAACGAATTTTTTATAAGTTTTTATGCTTCTATAGTTTACCAGTTCTTTAGTTTAGTTGTTCCTGTACTCATTAATTTAGTTTTCATGCTTTCTAAATTAGTTTTTCTATGCTTTTTAGTTTAAATATTTCCTGCTTTCTTTGGGATAAATTGTTTTATAGTTTCTTAGTTAGACGACCTTAGGTTAGAATTAATATTAGTTGCTATAAGAAGTTAGAAAGTCTAGGGGAGATAGTCCAGACTTCTTCTATTGCAAATTGCCTTGAACACTACCTGATTGACATATTGAATTTAATCTTCTAAAGTAATGGGATCTAAAGACAACCTATCAGCTTGTACAATGTTTTCAAATGATCATGGGCAGAGACTTCGGCGCACTAAGACATAGATTAAGAAAAAAATTAGATGTGTATTCTTTGATTGTAGCTTGGGGTTTCAATATTGGAGAGCCAACGAAGCTAGTGAGAAAATTCTTGAAGAAAATCGTTCATGAAGATTTTCTAGTGGGCATGGAGTCAATTTTTGAATGGGCAGTTCCGAAGGTTGGCTTGGACATTTTAGAAAGAATAATTGATGAGTAAATGGAGCTACTTTATGGTTACTCAGATTTAAAGCCTTTCATTCGATGGCTTGAAGGAAATTTTAAGGCACTATGTCGAGAGGAAGCTCGTCTAGGTTGGAAAGATCTTAAATTGTTTATTGAGCTTGTGGAGTTAGAAGAATACATAGAGAAGGCCAAAGTGGAGGCACAAGGGAAGGTGGTGCATGGAAAGCGGCTAAAGAAGCATCCAAGGAGGAAGCAGAGGAAATGATAGAGGAAAAGGAAAGTTCAAGAGCTGAATGAAGGAGAGTCGGCTTCTGGGAGCATACAGAAAAGTAGGACCCTTGATGGTCCCTGTTAGCTTTTCTTGTCTGTGTCTAAGTTTTTGTAAATTTTTTGGTGAAACTTATTAGGATTATATTGGGGAGTTCTTGTTGTTAAGTAGTAATGTAGGTATGTGTATGAAGACCCTCGGTGGTAGGGTAAACATTAAAAATTGCAGTAGTTATGGTGGCATGTGGTGGTTTTTTGGCATGCTTATATGCTTTAATCTCTCTACTGTTGGTATTTTTTAGAAGGTATCAAACTAGAAATGTATGTAATTTTTATTTTCAAGCAATAAAATATCTCGCGTTACCGACAAAAAGAAAAATAGTCATGTGATTATATAGATCAAGACAATGCATAAACTATAGTAACTATTTGAGGTTCAACACCCATAATAGATGGAATTTACAAAAGTTATCTATGTCTAATAGGTGGATTGAACTAGTAGTAGAAGGATTTTAACTTGTTTAGAACTAGATAAGTGTTAATCAAGTGCATAGGTCATGGACATGTAATTGATTGATTCACTAACTAGATAAGTGGTAATCAAGTGCATAAAACATGGGTACATAAATAACTGACACAACTAACTAAGTGAGCTTATCTTAACTAGGTGCATATAAAGAAATATAGTAATAAACTAAATGAAAAACTGAATAGTGGACCAACATCCATCCATAAGAGAAACATAGGTAGGGTAGGAAAATAAGGGTCCCAACAAATGTGTAGCAATATTAGGTAACCTTGTATAAATATAAAAAAATTCTCCTTTAAAACCCATTAAGAAAATCCTCCCAAAAGATGTGAGAAGGTCTAGGTGACCCCTCTCGAAGGGATGATTTCTTACATCCCTAAGAGTTTGAAGTGATGGATGATTTATTTTAATGAAGAGTTTGGTGAAAATATCTAAAATATTTATTGTAGAGCAAAACTACAAATCAATGACCTACTCTTGAAGTAGCTTTTGGAAAAAGTGCATGTGGAGCTAAATATGTGTTTGGTATGCTAATGATGGACTAGGTTCTTAAAGATTTGAATGAAATTGTTTATCACAAAAAATGATGGATGGATTTTGAAAAGTAATACCAACCTTACTAAGGACATTTTGAAGCCAAATAGTTGGCAGCTTTAACAACCACTTGATAATCAACCTTAGCTAAAGAAAGAGCAATAAAATTTTGTTCCTTGCTTTCCAAAACAATAGGGATCAAACCAAAAAGAAATTTGTAGCCTGATGTAGAATTATGATCATCAATATATCACTATCCTTATTAGAATCCATGTATTCAATAAAATTTAAACTTGTACCCATTGTCTAGTGATTCCCATATTTATGAACTCATGTCATGTATGTAATACAATATGCATTTAGTAGCTTTAAAATGAAGCTCATGGGGCTCCTATATGAAGCGTGAAGCCATGAAAACTACAAAAAAAATTATTGGGGTGAGTGTGCGTTAGATACATGAGGTTGCAAACAAGTTGACAATGCAAATAAAGGAGTCAATTTAGGCTTACATTATTCATATAGAACCAAGCTATAAGATCAAGAGAATACTTGGGCTAAGAAAGTGTGATCCTAGAAGAGGATTCTGCAATCTCAATCCTAAAACATAGAGCAATAAACTAAAAGGATAATTGCATGGAAATGGGGGACCAAAAAGGGGTCTTAAGTGGTCACTTTTTTTCCAAAATAAAAAAAGAAACATCTTGGATGAGAAATTAAAGATAGTTATTCTCAAAATTTGTAGACACAACAAGAACAAGAGTCATAGTGCTTTGAATCTACTTTCTAAACTACTATTTTTTTTAAATGATGGAGATTAAAGGGTTCAAAAAGGAGGAGCACACACACAGAGTGCCCCTGTTTTTGTCCAAAAATCATAACATAGCGTCTAGTGTCTACCCCTCAAATGTTAACATTTTTGTAATATTTAAAAAATCACTTTAGTGAGAAAATAGCTAAGACCATGTAGTTTATGCCCATTTTTTCTACTATTCTTTTAATTAATATACAAATTTCTACTAATTTTCAAAGTAGACACATCTTGAAAAAAACTGAGAGTGCTCCCCCCAAATTTTATTAGAAACTAATCAAAATTCAATTTCTTTGACTATGTATAGAATGAAGTCTAGTTTTTTAAAATGTAATTTATTTGAAATTTCAAAAAATGACTAAAATTGAAGCCAAAAATACCACACGTAGGTTTTTGACAAAAAAAAGAGACACTAGCAAAAGAAATTAAAGATCAAAACCTTAAAACATGAAAAAAATACATGGCTAGAAAGCTAAGAGAGAACTCAACGTTATTATATTTTTTTTACTTGGCATTGAAACACATGGAAACAAAGCAGGCTGGCTAACATTTTGATCACATTTGATGAGAGAAACAAGAATTTTTATAATAATGCAATGAATTAGGTGGATGCAGGCCAAAATGGTGATATATAGCAAAATTTTGAATTCTTAGGACCAACTGCTAGAAATAGGAATTGGATATAAACAAAGCTCATAGAGCAAGATTTCACATAGAAAATTGATGCCAAATTGATTGGTCAGGGGCGTGGTGCCCTAGATTGCAAATTAGGGTTTTTTAATTTTAGAATATGCACAACTGCGTGTCAAATTGAAGGTCTAATTATGTGAAACCCTAGGTTTGAGAATTGATAGAGTTCAAAAAATTAGTATGCCCTAATTTGATGATTAGGAGAACATGCAAGCATGAATGAGAGTTTTTAAGCATTCAAAGGAACTGATGGATAAAATTAGTTGCATAAATGAGTGCCCCTAGAAGGTATGAGGTTATGATAAAATTGATATGCTAATGACAAGGTGGCAAAATATGTTTAATTTTATGTATTTGTAAGGGAAAAAATGCTCTAAATGCTCTATTTTTTTCAAAGTAAACATGTAACATTTGAAAATTTAAATGAAATAACTTAGATCTAAGCCCTAAAAAAGGAAAACAGATATGAAGTTAGGCAATTACATTCAAACTATTTTGTAATTGTGATCTAAATTGAAAATACTAAAGTACTTAAAATATAAATGTTTGATTTTGTAAGTGAAAGAAACACAAATCACTAACAAGATATTCAATTAACCTAAGTTATTGATGAATTTTATGAATTTATTCTATAAAAATAAGAAAATTGTAGGCATAGGATATGTTGGGTTCAACAAAATGTGAAGTATAAAAAGTAATTCTAGATCTAAATAATAAATTAACTAGAATTAACTCTTTTTAGAACTTTGACTCCACATCTGAACAAAAACCAACTAGGATTTGATGATTAGCTAGCTACCACAAGGGAGAGCCAATCTACTAGAGTTTGGTTACTTTGAGTTACAAAGGGAAGGAATTTGATGTGTGTCTTAACAAGCCTATTTGACATAAACCTTAGATATGAAAATGCAATTTATCTCATAGACAAAAAGAAAAATTGATGGAACAATTATAGATCTAAAAAATGGAGATAGAGAGGAACCTAGAATTAAAAATTGAGCTTGAATTTGAGGGTCAGGGGCATGGGCACCTTGGACTAGATATGATGATTTTTTTGGATCTACAAAACTCTGATGATGTGTTATAGTTTCCTCTATATTTCTTGTGACCTACTACTGGTGAAACTTTTAGTTATGACTTGCAGACATAAAAAGAGGAGAAAAGGTTACGATGTATAGGGGATTGCCTTAGAAGTCAAACCCTATTTTGGTGTTTCCACCTCCATTTACAACAATTGACGATGGTCGAGAGAGAGATTACCCTAGGTCATGCAGAGGTTGAATGAACAATAATTGACTGAAATAATGAATGATTAAAGGAAATGTTACCTTGTGAAGACAATAAAATGATTAAATGCAAATAACATAGAATATAATGCAATACACACAATACCATCACCTAAAACCCTTATTTCTCCTCAGATAGAGCTAAAGTAGAGTGGAAACTAGCTCCACTTGATTTTATCTTTTGATGTGTTGATGGAGGAATGTGGTTGCTTATCAAACCAACATCACGATTATAGGATTGATATGATGATAGATCAAATAGATAGCTATGTATATGATGGGAAATTAGATAGAAAATGGGAGAAGTAGATGGAAAATTCAACAACATAACAATAGAATGAGAAGATATTATGTAAATTGGGTGAGAGACCTTTAATTTATATAATTTTTATGAGAAAATTTAATGGACGAGATGAATTGGTTGATGGATGGCTAGGATTGATTGAGTATTAGGGTTTAGATCAAAGTTTTAGCCATATGACAAGTGTCACATGAGGATAAGGGTTAGGTTTAAGATTAGAATTAGGGAACATCCTTGTGTGAATGGATAAGATTAAGAATAGATAAAATGGAATATTAGTTTGACTTTTGTGAAGTGTTTAGGTTCAATAAATCTAGACAATCTCTTACTTAGACATGTGAAAGGAACACTTGTCACATGATGAAAAGTTTATATTGTAATTCATGTGAACGAATTCAATGGCTAGTATTAAATAGACAAGGATTGAGGGATAAAGTAGAATTAAATAATGGAGGAAAAGGTAATGAGCATTAATATTAACTAATGAGTTAAAAATTAATTAATTGATTTAGTTGGAGGATTTTGGGATAAGGCTGGACTTAAATGAATAAATGTAAGGTGATGGATAAGGGTAATGGATAAATAAATTAATTAAATATATTATTTATTTAATTAATGGCTTAGGATAGGCTAAAATTAGGTGCGGTTGGGTAGGGTCATATTTTAGGTGTCTGCAAAACTCTTGAATAAGATTAGATTAATGAATAATTTGTTTCCCATGGTTTAATACAAGAGAATTTTTTTTCCATGTAGTCTAGTCCTTCTAGATCATAGATCTATCGTATGTTGATGTGATCCTTTCTAGTTTGTTCTTGTCTTTGGTACTTGCTTTGAATGTAAGGACTTTTACTAAAAAATAGCAAGGTTTATCATGTGCACCAAGAAGATTGTCAACTTATTTGATAACTATTGGGTCCCTTTGCTAGTGTACCAATTCAAAGACACCACACATTCATTGATGATATATGCCTATGATGTATGTAGTGTTGAGATGTTATATATGTCCTTTGATGCTCTTAAAATAAGATGTTTTTATGCAATTGAAGTGATTATCTTCTATCATCTTATGTTGATAACTATCTAGAAGATTCCTATATATACAATTACTTATTCAATTCCTGGTTTTTGTCATAGGGGCTATCATGGTAATTGATAGATTTCCTAAAAGGTTGGCTCAAATAGTGAGAGTTTTAATTTCAAAAAGTATGGACGAGATCATGAGTGCACTGTAGACTAAGGTCGTGACCACACCCCTATTATAGTTGTCAAGTAAGGAATGCTATAAAGAGTGATCGATTTAGACGAATGGGAGTTGGAATGGCAATTGGTTGATAAGTTTAGGGTAATTAAGAACCATGAACAAGTATCTATGACATTTGTACAAAATAGCTTAATTTTTTTAAAAATGTAAGGTATACACTTTTATCCTTTCAAGAAAAAATTGCATTAAAAACAAGAGCTGTGAGCTAGCTAGAGTCCCTTCCAAAAGCAATATTGGATGTCCATGTTACTGTAGATGGCAAGATTGTATTCTTGGAATTAGATATAGTTCATGATTGTCACCCATTAAGCTCTCCTAATCTCACATGCCACTGTTTGGCCAAAGCTCTAATTAGAATTAAAAATAAAGAAGTATTAATAAATACCAAATATTTTTCCTTCGGATGGCTTACCTATTAAGCTCCATCAAATGTATCAAAACATAATCACTGCCAACAACATGGAAACAACCAAGGAGAAACAATGTATCAAAGCATAATCACTACCAACTACATGGAAATAGCCAAGGAGAAACATAACAATCATTTTGTGGTCAAGCTTCATGCAACATATTAATCCAAACTGTTCTATCCATAAATATAAATTTAAGCTACAATGGTGAAGTTAATCAGGGACATTTTGTTAAATGGTGGATTTCCAGTAAGTATTGCATATCATCCTAGTTCAAACTTATCCACATTGTTTCCAGACAATACTAAGACAACATTTAATTCAAATAACATTTAGCAAATTGTTTACGTTATTGACAAATTTTCCCACATGGTATGAATCCAATGTTTTCAAGGCTGCATCAACTAGAAATGGAAATTTACCAAGCAATTTTCTTCAACAATTTTCACATTGGAAGAGTTGAATAACACAACGATTCTTGAACAATAAGAAAATATCTATCATTAATTGGACCAACTTCATAGGACATGCTTTTATTGAGATATAGTGTCTCCAAAAAATTGTTAAGTCACATTTAATATCAACAAATGTTTCAATAGCTGCTCAAACTCTTCTTCAAAAAACTTTTCCTCACTACATTTCTACAACTGACATGGGTTTCCGGTAAATAATCAACCATATTAAGTTACTAACTCAAAGAAAAATGAGCAAGCAAAAATGCCACCTAACCACATAGGTATTATGAAATTCAATAATACTTTGCTTGCTAGCTTCATAACTTTGCTCAATGTATTGTTGTACTTCTTGCTTTGATGCTTCTCCTGAGAAATTCTCAAAGGAACTCATTGTAGCCCCTAATATTACTTAATTAGCTCAACACTAATGTGTGCTCTCTGCAAGCACTTAAAACCTCATGAATTTAAAATATTAAAGATAAGATGAATATTTAGTTATGATTTAAGGTACAAGAAAAAAATTTGGTCAGTAGTTGTCTTTTGCAATAGTAGGTAACAACAATAGTAATAGTAATGCAATTACCTCATGTGTTTTCTAGGCGAATGCAACCATTTCTCCTTGTTGTTATGAAAGAGTAGTTTGAACATCCCCAAGTACTGAATCTGCTTCTTTCACTGCCACAACAAGTGTCTGATACACAACTTAGATTATATCACTATATTTTATCTATCATGATAATAAAAGAAATTAAAAGAATAGGCAAGGGTTCAACAACAAGAATTTACTTCCTCAAGCAAAGTGACATTCCTAGAAGGTGCATATTTTATGTCATCCTAACTAACATTTGAGCCAGCCTTATGCAATCAAACTATATTTTGCAGACTTTGAAGATGGGAGAAATATGATGCCTTGAGATCTACAACTATATTTTATGTCATCCTAACTAACATTTGAGCCAGCCTTATGCAATCAAACTATATTTTGCAGACTTTGAAGATGGGAGAAATATGATGCCTTAAGATCTACAACTTTTTTTTTCAATTCCCCTGTAGACTGCCATCACATGCCAACCCTCAAATAAGATTGATATTATAAAAATGATATTATAAAAAAATGAAACATTCTGTACTAAGGCAGATGACTGTGTATACACTATTGGCTAGTGAACTAATACCTTTTCTTTGAAGTCCATGGAAGAATGAAATTGTTGTTCTAAAGAATGAAGATTTATTTTGTTGTGCCATTGATTCTACAACAATATTGCATAATTGGCCTACTTGTTCAAGAAGTTCAGTCTAAAAATTGTTGACCAAAGCCCAATTTCCATCACTCACTTTTTCGATTATTTCTGCAAGGTGTATTAGTTACACATTCATTTATAGTAGGTTTGGATAGCAATAACAATAAACAAAGATATTGAAACAATATCATAAACAACTTTTTCAATTCTCTCACTGTCAAATTATCTGCAGAATTGGCCCCAAATATAGATTTATATGATGCCTGTAAAGTTGAAGATAAAGAATAGAAATTTTCAACATGTATAGATTTATAATGTTTCATTGAGAATATGATTAGGATTCCCTTCCTAGCTATCAAGAGGAATGTATTGCGCCATGATGACCCTAATTTTTGAGTCCACATATGACTGAAAAAATAAGGAATATATATATATATATAATAACTTGTAATGCACTCATAAAAAGCAAGCATAAATCCTAAGTCCTTTAAGATAAAACAAAGAAATCAATAAAATTCTCAACTATTGAATTACTATGAATTTGTATTTATAATATATGTAGCCTCCAATAGCAATAGAAGCCACTGAGAACAGTATAAAAATTATAGAACCCCCACCTATTGTTCGTGTAACTTTTTGTTGCTACAAAATATATTCTTCCTTCGTTTGTGTGATGTTTTGTCTTCCAAGATTTTTGTGTTTTGTACTTAGTTTGCAACTTGCCATACCATCCAAACTTTAGTGTAAGAATAGATTATAGTGTATGAGGAGAAGATAAAAGATCATTCTAGAGTTAAATTTGATCGGACAAAACTTTTGGATGGGTATGGTAAGCTGCAAACTGAGTAAATTTATGTGGTATACGGTAATACATTGTATAAGGTTAGATTCAATTTATAGATGTCTTGCAGTGGATTTTTCAAATATGTAGAGTAAAAATTCCACATTATTGTATATAGAGATTTTAAAACTATATAGATGTCTTGCAGTGGATTTGAAACTTGTTGCTACTAGCCTACCGTGCATGACTGCAAAATTTGTGAGCATTACAACGCCACGCACCCAACTCCCTTGCATGTTCCCTTTATAGAGAGAAGAAACAAAACATTGAGATAAGATGTAAATACTTTGCCCTCTTTTCTTGATTGTAGACGCTAATCAAAATTATTGTTGAAAAATATAAACCCTAGGAAAATTGCCGCCGATGAATAGGGAGGCACATAAATAGCTATTTTCCCTGCAACAAAATAAAAAGGAAAAAAAAAACTTTGGTTAAGGTTGCATATAATCACTTGCCTGTTCCCAATGCAGAGATTAATACGCTTTTTGCATGGCAAAAACATTATTCATATGCCTCTCTATGCATAGTGTAGAACCCCAATTCTAGACCTGCACAAACACAATAAATAAACATAATATTAAGTCAGATGCAAGTTAGTATCAAGATTTCCCATGAAATCCATTTAAATTGCAAAGAACAAGAAATGAGATGAAGAACACAAACAAACATAAAGAAAAAATATCAAATCCTATTCAATGTAAAGCAAACTCTTAATCCCATGGGGGAATTGGTGCCAATTTGATGTGGAAATTGGCCCTTTCCCAACTCCTATGATGCAATGTTTATGAGTGATCCACTTTGGTGAAGATTCAATTGAGCTCCATGATGAAAAATCTACATAACCTAGCTACAAACTTGATAAAATTGATGAAAATGGATATGCTTGAGTATGAAATTGAGTATAGTAGACTTGCTCAAATTATGGATGATCAAAATGAGGATAGAAACCTCTTATTTATAGAAAGACAAGATGGAGGAATGAGCAAAATAGAGCAATGTGGGATCATTCAACATCCAATGGGCAAGTGCCGCTTGTCAAGATGTGAATGGAGGAAGTTTGAGCACATTTTGGTGAATGTGCACAATAAATGAAATTAGGTGGAATTTGAAAATAGTGAAATGACATGTAAGAGGGAAAAAAAATGAATTAAATGCCACTTGGCTCAATGCACAAGGACATGTAAGAGGGAATGAATGTTTTGTTGGAAGGACAAATCCACTTGGAGGGATTTTCAAACTTGGAGGAATATTCCCCTAAAGATGCCAAGTTGAAAGAAAATAGGGATTTAATAAATCCATTAAATGTATTTTCATGTGCAAGTGGTAAAATCTAGAGAAATTGGATGATTAGGATTAAATTAATCAAGGTTTAATTAATTTAATGAGGGATTAGATGATGTGACTATTTGATTTAGATTTATGGGTTGATTTAAATCAAATAATAAGAATGCGATTTAGATTTAATTAAATAAAGGATTTGATTTATTTAATTAAAGGGGGTGATGTTAGATTAAATCAAACAAGGTTTAATTTATTTAATTTAATAAGATGACTTTAGAGATTTAATAAAATAAAATGAGTTATTTAACTAAATAGAGACATAGGGTTAATTAGATCAGATTGATTGATTTCATTAACAAGAGATAATGAATTAATTAGATAAATGGTTACTTATTTAATTAAGAGACGAAGAGTGATGATTAGTTGAGAAGGTGATTCGGGATGAAATGGTGTTAGTGAATCGGGATCAAGTGTATCGATACATTTTTTGTGTCTACAAATAGTTCCTTGTAGAAGAAATGGCACCAACTGGAAAGAGAATGCCATAAAATCTAGAATGAATCTGGTACAATTTTCCTATACTCTTGGAAGGCTAAAACTATGATCATTGAGATCCAACTTGCTAAACACAAACCAAAAGAAACATCTATATGCAATGTGACAATTAATAATTTGTTTACATACTATGAGACTTGACAAACTAAAACAAGCTATAATTTGACCTTCCATGTTCATTAAGCCACCTGTAAGCTAAAGGTTTAACATGAAGGTAGACCGAGTTATCACTTAATACCATATGGAGCATGAAAAACCCTAAGGTAAAGGGATTTGTTCCAAATCTTTAACAGTGATTTAGGTTTGGAATCAATTCATGGAAAAACAAACCTCGAGTCATGCCAATATTGAGAACCCTCCCACTTTATGTTGTAATCAAATTCTAGCTCATGAAGTGGCACAATGACATTGTGAAGTCTCACAAACAATGGAATTTCTCTGACTCCTCTAATAGAAACCTATCATTAGCATAGATAGCTACAATATACAGACCTAGTATGCAATAAAAAAATGTGGCAACCTTATTAGATATTGCAAAGAAAATAAAGTAATTGAATGAAAATAGAGCAAACTTCTAGTGGCCTTCTATATGTCTTCTAGTTTATCTTGTTTTCTATTTAATAAGTTAAATTTACGTATCAAATGAAGAAAAATAAAGTATAATAAATTAGTCCATTATAACTTACAGATTGGCATATCTCATGTCTACTAGGACAATACACTTTGATCCCTTCTAACTGAAACAAACCATTTCTTATAGAATCTTGTCATTTTAAAATAGGAAGCATACTCATTTGATATAATAATTAGGTATTTCACACCTCCTACTCTTATTATTGAGACATGCATCATAGTCATACTATAGATGCTGGAACATTTACACTTTTGATCACATGATGTGCAAAGTCAGAATATGAAAATAGGGTGCATCCACCCTAACGATTTTAACACCAATGTGTCCCAACACTATTTTTATTTAGTGTAGTTGCCAGTCATCAAAATCAAAGCCCAAAGAGACTTGAGCGGAAGTGTTTCCCATGATAATGTACTGATGTGGTGGCTAACTTTAGAAACTTTGGATAGATTAAAATAGTTGCACATGTTGTGGTCTCTGTTTCTCACCATCTACATTCCATGGTTTACAATGCACATAATTAACACATCTTTATTTAATGTATTACATTCTTTATAAACATATTAGAATGACACACATTTTAGTAGAATATGTTTCTTGTCATCTGTATTCCTTGCCTCACATATTTGACATACCTTGACTTCTTAGCATGCATAGTGCATCTCTCCATGTTGATCTATAAAAGTATAGAAGATATCAAAAAATAATTATTCTTTTTCTAATTCCCTTGACATTACAAATCTAATTATATTAAGTGGTTCTTGGTTCTTTATCTAGGAACATATTTTATTAAAATGCAAAATTTTAGTGGACATTATCTTAATCTAGAAACTAGACTGATTTAATTTCAAATGAATGTTGACCAAAAAGAGCCATTTTGTCTGTGAAATATTTGCAGAATAGAAAACTACAAACAAAGGCTGAACCAAAGGATGGGTCTCAGTTAATAGATCATGCTAACTTAAAATACATTAGGTCCACAATCATTATAATAAATAATTGACTAAATTAGGTTCACAATCATTATAATTGAATGTTTAGATAATAGGTAAATCCTAATCAAGATAACAATACAATAACTATTGTAATTTCGTGTTCACTTTACAAGCTAAGATTACAAAGTCAAAATGCTCAATCTATGATTAAATAGTTCTTGCAAAGGTTAATGTTTAAACTACACTTGAGCAAGAGGTACTTGAGGCCAGTTCATTGAGATGTTAAGCCCACTGATGAGTCTTGTAACAATAATAATTATGAGTCGAATGCATAAAATAGTGCATCCTAGGAATTATGTGTATGTAATAGTGTTAGGTGAATTAGAGGAATAGACAAATTTTAGTATAGGGAAAATTGAAATCTCTTGAGGAAAACATTCTGTAGCAGAAAATCTACTAACTTATGTACTACTAGTATTACTAAAGATCCGATTCTATCACATGTTAGCAATATCCATCCCATTTTTACAAAGGGATTTGGCCCTACCTTTATGTAGGCTCAACTTGGGGATGATTAGACAATTACTGATAGATGTTTATTTGTTAGGAAGCATGAAAACCCATCAAAATGTAGTAGATTCTTCTACCAAAATCAAGTCTTTTTATCACCATTAGATACTTTTTCCAACATTCATCCTTCTTGTGCTCATATAAAGTGGAATGGTTGTGACTTGTGCTTCTTTTTGGAAGCCTTGTCTTCAAACTAAGTGTTCTTTTTGTCCCATCAATTGATCATAGCTATGAAATTAGTCTAATATCCTTGTTGAGCTACTCTCTTGACACCTTCTAACAAGATCAAAAAGCAATGAATATCACAGGTTCATTAAATGTACAAGCATTTTCCAAGCCCTAACTTCTTCAACTCCACTTGCACAACCTAAAGGGGGAAATTTCCTTAAAGTCAAAAATAGCTCATAAATCTCAAAAAATCCTAGATAAAATAAAACCTAAAAAACCTACATAAATCAATATATTTATGAAAATACCTCACTCTAGCAATACAAAATATTAAAAATAAAAATAAAAAACTCTGTCAAAAAACAACTCGTAGCATACACTAATAATCTAACCCCAATAAACCCCCAAGAACAAAAACATACTTTTGACTTTGTTTAACGCCTATCTGCACATTTGCATTAAATCTATGCAACAAAAAAAATGGTATTTTCTATTTGGTGTATAAAAAAATCTTACCTTCCCACAAGCTTATAAAAGATAGGGGAGAGGGGCCCAAAGTAGGGTGGGTCAACTTTGGAGGTCCATGTGGACTAAAAAATTTAAAATTTTTCCCCCCACTTGTGCATCGGGCCCAATTTTTTTTTTAAAATCGATCACCCCGCCACTTGTCAAGCACCATTTATGCTGACATGTCCAAATCAGGCCCATTTCTCCCTCTGCCCAAAAGTGGAGCCCATCCACCTCCTTCATTGACATACACATCTACGTACATTGGATCGAACGACCGCGTGTCCACAACAATGCCTTTCTTGAATTGATAATAAGATATATTATGGATGATAAATAAGGTGATCTTTTGGTTATATTCTTGCATTTAATTTTGACATCTTGTTTATTGTCACTACCATGAAGGTGGAATGCACTCATATATTTGACCCCCTTTTAGAACTTAGGAAGAAATAAAGTTATTATGTTGAGATGGTGAGGGTTGATATTAAAGGGATAATTCATTTTTGTGTCATGTGAGATGTAAGTTGGGGTTAAGATTAGAAATCATTATCCAAGTTTGAATTTCGGATGGGTCCTTAAAAGGGTCTTTAAAGAGGGTTGTTGGTCAAATTTCTTGGTTGGGATGCAAAAAAAACCCCCTAGGGTCTATACCATCGTATTAGGGGTCAAATAGGCATATAATAATGCCTCAAGGACATGATTTGACCCCTGAAAAGTCCTCCTAAATGAAAGTGACGAGTTTTGAGGAGAGGATGGGATGGAAGGATGGAAGGGTTGTCCAAATGCATGTTCCTCTTTAATAAGGGAAAGGACACTCATTGATGGAGGTAGGTGCACTTCACACCTCCCCACCCAAAGTTTACAAGTTGAAAATTCTATATATTTTGGAGAGGAAGAAGGAGTGGGGTGTTACCCACTTCTCTTGGAGAACTGAAGTGAAGCTAATAGAAAGAATGAGAAGATGAGAGGAGTCCACCTCCTTGGGAGGATAGTGATAAAGATGACATGGCTTGGAGAGGAAAAAGGAAGGAGTTCAATCCTTTCACCTAGAAGAAAAGAGATAAGTTTTTCCTATTTTCATTTACCCTTGTTTATTAGTTGTAAGAAGGTGATATAGTGTATGTATTATGGTTGAAAATTGACAATAGAGAACCTAGATGCATGAAATGGGAACTATGTTAATTTTATCTCTTTGTAAAAATGAAAAAAAGGCTCCATTCATCACCATGGAGTTTAAAGAATTTCTTGCTCGAGGATATGGCTAGAGCCCACGAGGCTCCATGACGCCATTATGGTAGGGTGGAGAGCAAGCCTTATTTATTTGTGTATTTTCATTAAATGCCAAATATTTTGGTTGTAATATTGAAGGCTAGTATTTTGTTGTAAGCAAAAAATAAAAGAAAAAGAGAGTTTTTTTATAAATTGACATGTTGTTTATTTCTATGTACTATTTGTGATATAGAAAGCTTAAAGACAAAGATATTTTCTCATCTTGGTATTTGAAGGGAGAAATATGTTCATATAAGTTGCAATGAAAGTAAAGTTTAATTGTTATGAAGATGTTATGTATGTTGAATATAAACAATGTGTTATTTACTAATTAAATACATCAACCATTCCTCCTTAATTACAGGTTACTTTACAATAGAACTTTATCCACTTTCTTTTTATCTTAAAATCAAAAGGTAAGATTAATGTGTATTTAAAATTATTTTATAGATATATATCTATTTTTTTCTCACAAAGAAAATGAACAAATATATATATTTATATATATATAAGAAGAATAAATAAATCATAGATTATATATTATTTTACATATCAAATACAATGCATATTTCAAATAACATATCATATATTACAAAGATTAATAAATATTAAGTATTAAATTTAATAATATATAAAGCAAAGTAAAGAAAAAAAAAAAATGGAGGGCAGTTAAGAGATTTACCCCCGCCATGACCTGCTCTTACCATAGGGAGGCAACTCCTTATGGGGAGCCGCTGCTCCCATATGGAAGCTGCAACTACCAAAATGACTGCACCGCTCCCCTTCCAAACATATTTTTTTATATAAATTCCTTATTAAATTTAAAATCCAGCATAGCATTAGGTATGTGTATAGTTAATCTGCTTGTAAATTAAATCTGTATGTTAAAAATAAAATCATTGTCAAATTAATAAAATAATTCTTATATAAATAAGAATTCATATATATTGAGAATAATGAGCAATTTGTTTATTTGACAACAGCTGGTCTGAAATTTAGATGGGGTAAAATTTAAAAAAAAAAAAAATGAGTGCATTTGAACATATATTTGATTAACATATAAAATACCGTGGCCACACAGTCGGAGATAATATGAAATATAGTCTTCCTCGAAAAAAAATCAAAAAAAAAGGAAAAGAAAAGAAAAATGAACATCTCTCCATAGAGATAAACATATTCCTTTCAATCTGTTTTTTTTTTTCTCAATGAGCAACAGATCTATAATATCCCTCCTGTAAGTTGCAGTCTAAGATCTGTATATATTTTAAATAAATCTCAGATTAACCGCTGAGTTATATTTCATATATACTTAGGTGAACAGAAAACTTTCTTCAGTAATGGTAGGGGTTCACATGGCTGGACCTTATGGATTTTAGAACCAGGCTGTAAACCTTCAGGCACACTCACATCTTCAAAGTTAGCAAATATGAAATGAAAATAACTTAAAAGATAAACATAATATTTTACCTTTGAAACATACCACTGTTATTCATAGCCATGGTGCCTTTTTGCAATAATGGAGCCATGGGCATTTGGGTGTATTCCCAAATATACAATATATAATAAAAAAAAATAGAAGCTTCACTTACAGCTGTTCAAACTTGAGATCAAAATCTAACCTGGGCAAGCTCAAATGAGGCTATCGCCATTCTCATCCACCTGTGTCTGCTCTCCCATTCTTCACATGCTTTATGAACTTATTTTTGTAATACTCAACACTATATATTTGTTTAATTCTTTATTAAAATATATATATTTAATGCCAATAAATATTTCAACAATAAAATATAAAGAAAGGAGGCATTAATGGTTAAGCACATTCATACCTCTGCTGTTCTACTCATTTACGCCATTGCAAAAGCAATGAATGAATGAATGAATGTTTTAAATCACGTTCATGAGGCCAAGTAGCCTATGGGACCCACAGATAGCTAGCGAAGAGACGTGAACCCCAGAAAACACAAAAACCTATGTTTCTTTTTCTTTTTGCATCTTGGATCTTCTGCTGTGTATCTTGACCAGCAAATCTGCAAACCCTATTATCTTCTCTTCTTCAAATAGATCACCCAAGTTGTTCCATTTTAATGTCTTAGTATAATTGATCTGAATGTCCTTGTAAGCTAAACATTCCTTGATGTAGTGCCATTCTGTCTCGACCACTTCTTGAGTGCAATATCTACACCTTCTATCTGCCCACTCTTCTTTAGGTATCATCCACCTTCCGGTCTCACATCTAAGCTGGTGCGAATTTGTTCTAATATGAGCTATCAACATTTTTGTTTTCCATTTTATTTCCATTCCGATGTAGGTATTTTGTGTATGGTCATGTGTAGGGTTAAAATGTTTGACATAGTATTCCTTCTTTGTCCCAAGTGGCCCTTTCCACATGCTTTCTTTGAACTTTCCTTGCACATACCTTTTTATTTCCCTATTGACATTTGGACACTCACTTATGCTAATACCCCACTTGCTCATCCATTTGATATTCTGTTTCATCCACGTGCTCTTTCTTCTATCTAATTTTTCATTTGCTGCCATTTTTGGCTAGGGATGAGTCTCCATGTTATCTAATCTTCTTAGATAGCTTAGCAACCGAAACATAGCAGATGCTTCAACAGGGAAAGCCCCAGCCTCAGCTAGAACAATCTTATAAGGGACAGAATATTAAAACAGCAATAAATATTGGATATTAACTTTGACTGCAAATATAGACTAAGCTGGAAAATCTTAAATGCTTTGGAGAATAGTACGTGAGAATTTATTATGTACCAGCTGAGAATAGTTCCAGCCGAAGTGATAAAATTACATCGAGCCGAGAAGATAAGAAAGGATAATAAATTGATGATTTAACATTTTGCAGTTCGCTTGCCATATTTATGGCACATAAGCCAATTCCTACAACCATATTAATTTATGTAATAAATTTTAAAAGAATGAAATTTTATTTTTTTTGTTTGAACATTTTGGAGAATTTTTCCTCACAAATGAAAATGGATTCTAGAGCCTTCATTATTAATGTGTTATTTCTACGGTGGAGATTGGTGTTAAAGTTGGAATCTATTAGTGGGGAATTTTTCAATTAAGATTATAAAATAATAATATTCTTGTTTATTTGCAAACATTACTCTTAATATTTAAGAAACAAATATACAATAGTATTAATAAAAAAATATAATATTAATGTTAATATCCTTTGTGTGGATAGTGAAATATAAATAAGATTAAATGATAAATAGATAATAAAAAAAGAATATTTATATTAGTGTGTTATTATAGTATTAAAATTATTTACCATCATAATAACATCATATGGTAAATAATGTTGTCATTTAATATTAAGTTATTACTGTTATATTTAAATCAAGATGTAATATTAATATTTATAATAATCCATATCTTATTAGTAGCCAGTAAATTATGCAAGTTATATTAATAAATTTTGATTATAAGAATTATATTGATGTAAAGGGAAATTAATATTGAGGTCTTTGGTTAGTAATTAACATCAAATGAATTAATTGTGGAGTAGTGGTGTTAATAAAAATTATAAAAGTACTAAATTTACTCGTAATGTTAATACGTTACCAATATGGTAAATTCTATTGTTGTTAGAAAAGTGGCAGTAGTATAACAATATAAATACAAATATAACTGAATAGTAACAATGACATAGCGAAGTAAATATTAAATAGTATTACAATGATTAAACATAGTGAAATAAATATCGCAAGCAATGTTACTAATCACACTATGATTATTAAACTACCCTTAAGAAATATTTATTAGTAGTAGTAGAGAGTAATTAATGATAGGTTCCATATAATCTAAATTTATTATTGGTTATTATGTGAGTAATAATATTATTATCAAGACATAAGCATAAATAAATATATAAAAATAATAATGGTAAATATGTTAATATAAAGGATTGGTGAAACAATAATGTTATTTTGGAATAACTGTTGGTATTATCAATAAAGAGTATAATAATATGTAAATGAGGATTAAGGAATAATATTAGTATTACTTAGTTTATGGGGTAATAATAATGTAATTAATTTGAAGATTCAGTTGTGGGTTTATTAATTATTTAATGGCCATTTTATTAAGGATTAATGGTCGATAATAAGATTATCATTAGTGTTGAAAATGTGGGTCAATAATAATTTTATCTTTGGTTTATTGATTTAGTAATAATGGTGTCACTAGATTAAACTAACTAAATTTATTTATTGGCTTATTATAAAAGAATAAAAATATTATGATTACTATTTAAATAAAATTAAGTAGGAATCCTATTATTTGAGTGATTTAAAATTAGTTGCATAGACTATTGTTTATACTTAATTTAGAAGCGAATCCTTGTAGGTGTGCAACTCATGCTCATGATAGTGTTGCGTCTTAGGCCCTTAGAGTGTTAACTAGTTTAATTATTGTGATCTTAAAAAAAAAAAACTGGGTTTTTCTAGTGAAAAATTATGGGCATGACACTCGCCACACTGAACGAACACTTTAGAGAATTAAACACTCATCACCTCCTTCATTTCCTCCATTGACCAACTTGACTTACGCATCCCTTCACATTTACTCGCATTGTTGAGCACGTTAATAAGATATCAATGTTCATTCAATACTCCACATTCTTGCATATCCCGCTCACTCTAATTACTTTTGTTTGCAAACATTCTTGACTATTCATTTTGTTTGGCACCGAAATTGGTTCGGATCTCCACGCTTCATTGTTTAGATCTACACACTTCTTCGTTCAGCTCAACATTGTCGAGAGCTCCCTTTCTCTCTCAGGTGAGGTTTCTACCCTCACTCAGCCTGTACCACTGTCTTCAAATATGACGGTGTTCTGCCATGCATGTTTTCTTGCAGAAATTTTCTTTGCAAACTTTTGTCTTTGAGAAAGATTGCCTTAAATGAAATGTGGGGAGGGTTTAACTGGTTTCCTTTTCATTTACACTTAACCATGGACTCATAATCTTTTGATATTCATTGCACCTCTGCATTGTGTTTTTCATATTTGCTTCCTTATACGAAATATGAAATGGGTTTGACTAGTTTAAAATGGTTTTTCATTACTATTAGACTTGTTCGATGAAATATGGAAAGGGTTTGACTGGTTCTCAACCATGCACTTGTTTTCATGTGTTTGTCATTGCACAAACTTTAAATCTGCAATTTGCTTTTTACATTTGTTTGTTATTTCAAAATATGAAAATGGATACATTATATTTGCTTGTTACTAGGAAATATTCTTACGGTTTTAATGTTTATCATTTTGAGGGTTTCTGCCATGCACTTGCATTCGTGCCTTCCTCACTGTACAAAATTTAACTCTGCAATTTTCTTATAATATTGTCATGTTATTCCGAAATATGAAAATGGTATGACTGGTTTTCATTTCAAAGATATTTTGGCATGTTTATGTATTATTTTGTTCTTACATGCACAATAGTTATGTCTACAAAATGCTTTTTTCATTTGATTGTTACTACCAAACATGGAAAGACTTTCACTGGTTCAAAATTTTAGGGTTTTTTCTTTGATAATGCACAAACTTTAACTCTGCAATTTTCCTTTAATATTTGTTTGTTATTCTCAAATATGAAAATAGATACAATATACTTGCTTGTTACTAGGAAATATTCATACGGTTTTAATGTTTATGATTTCGAGGGTTTCTACCATTCACTTGCATTTGTGTCTTCCTCATTGCACAAACTTTAACTCTGCAATTTGCTTATAATATTCTCATGTTACTTTGAAATATGAAAATGGTATGACTGGTTTTCATTTCGAAGATATTCTGACATGTTTATGTATTATTCTATTCTTCCATGCACAATAGTTATGTCTATGAAATACTTTTTTCATTTCATTGTTACTAACAAACATGGAAAGGGTTTCACTGGTTCAAAATTAGAGGGTTTTTTGCCATGCACTTGTATTCCTTTATTTGACAATGCACAAACTTTAACTCTACAATTTTCCTTTAATATTTGTTTGTTATTCCCAAATATAAAAATGGATTGACTTGTTTTCATTCCGAAGTTAAACTGCCATGCAAATATATTATTCTGTTTTTATATATGTATTTGTGTTTCCATACATATATATACATATTGTGCATGGAAGAACAAAATAATACATAGACATATTTCCATACATATACTTGTTTTCATTCGAAGATATTCTGCCATGCAATTATATTATTCTGTTCTTATATATATATATATTGTGCATGGAAGAACATAATAGTACATAGACATATTTCCATACATACATACACACACACACACACACATATATATATTCGTATATGTGTATATATTTGTAATTGTTTATGTGATTGTTACTACGAAATTTGTTTTGATATTTATGTTCAACTCTCCACGATTCATTGTTAGGCTTTGCACTGAAGAAAACTCCCTTTCTCTTTCACTTGAGGTTTGCTATTTTAACAATGTTTAACCAATGTTTGTTCATGTCTCACTAAAAGGATGTATATATATACGTACACACACACACACACACACACACACACACACACACACATATATACAAGTGCATGGTTGAAAACCCTGTAATTGTGAACCAATAAATCTCATTCCATGTTTAACCATTGCATGGCAAAAAACCTAGTAATTTTCTATATAATAAGGTTGTTTTAGGGAAGTGTTGCCTGCAAGAATTGGAGATAAGTCTGGAGAAAGAGGGGTCTAATGTAGCAAAGCAAATATAATGTTGTTGGAGAAAACTAATGCCTGAATGAGCTGAACCTAACAAAAAACATGAATTTAGACTGGGTTTTACCTCAAGAGTAAAACATATAATTCTATTCATGTTTTTTGTTTAGGTTCGACTTATTCAATCTGATGTATTGCATAAGAGGGAATGTGTTGTTGAGCAAGCAATAGATGTATATGATGACTGCCTTTCCCCACCCTAAACAACTAGTTTAGAGCAGTAATCGGTCGCCGCTTCCTTTGTTACCTCCGCTGGGCAACTTGCCTTATGCATCCCTCCGCACTTACTTGGACTGTCAAGCACATAATTTGAAGATCAAGGTTCATTTAGTGCTCCAAATTCTCTCATATCCTACTCATTGTCATTCCTTTTGTTTGCAAACATTATGGAGTGTTTATTTGGTTACGCACCCATACATGTTTGGCTCTGCACACTTCATTGTTCGGCTTTGCACTCTCGAAAGCTCCCTTTCTCTTTTAGGTGAGTTTTTTTTACCTCACTAGGCCTCTACTAGTGCTTGCATCTATTAAAACTAACATATATATACACACACACATACTTACATACATATATAATGTGTATGTATGTATGTATGTATGTATATATCTATGTATTCATATATGTATATGTACTCATATATATTTATATATATGTATATATATATATCTATAAATATACATACATACATACATACATACACACACACACACACACACACATATATATATATATACATGTTTGTGTATATATACATTCATTCATACATACATACATACATACATGCATATATATATAATGTATGTGTAGGTATGTATGCATGTATGTATGTATGTATTCATATATGTATATGTTTTCATATATATATTTATATATATGTATGTATATATATAAATATACATACATATATATAGATATGCATTTTTGTGTCTACATACATACATACATACACACATACATATATCATAAATGCCAATCTCTTGTATTATATGCATATGTTTTCCATGAATCTATAAATATATGGTGTTTCACAATGATGTTCACATTGGGTTTTTCATTTAAACTCTTTAAGCCATGGAATGCAAATATGTTGTATGCGATATCAATGTTTCTCACAATAAACTGTAACTCAATATCTGGGGTTTCAACCTACACTATTTATGAATGTCAAGACATTTCAGTTCAATTTCAAGGTTTTTTTTTAAATTCTATATGCTAGGGAATATATATCAGTTCTATGCACTGTCAATGTTTGTCACCCAACACCCTGTAACTCGGTATTTGGGGTTTCAACTTGCACTGTTTATGGATGTCAATGCATTTCAGTTCCATAGATTGTCAAGGTATTTGGTTTGCTCAATTTGATTGTTCAATTGCATTGTTAAAAGTTATTGTTCTATTGGATTGTTCAAATGGATTGATCTATTGGAATGTTCTATTTTATTGTTCATTTTGATTGTTCATTTTGATTGTTTAACTGGATTGTTCAATGGCACTGTTAAAATTTATTGTTCATTTTATTGTTCAATTGGATTGATCAATTGCATTGTTAAAAGTTATTGTTCTATTGGATTGTTCAACTAGATTGTTCAATTTTATTAATCAATTGGAATGTTCAATTTCATTGTTTAGTTGCAATGTTCAATTCAATTGTTCATTTCGATTGTTTAATTTGAATGTCATATATCTCATGTACATTCGTTAGCAGTTATTCGTTTCATTCTTTTAGACATGTTGGTATATATTCGGCTGACACTTGTTGTAAATTTATTTCTTGTTCAATATTCTTTGATGGTGTGTAATTTCAATTCATTATTGGCTTTGTAAGTTAAACACTTTCCTTACTACACTTTTCTTATTAATGACTATTTTCATATATGTTTGCAGGATTTAGTTGGAGAAATTCACCATACCATTGGCCATCTCGAATCCATAGAGGTGAGTTTTTAACCTCACTAAAGCTGCACCATTGTTTCCTGTCATTCCCTTTTCTTTCTTCTTTTCACTTATTTGTTTTGTTATGGGTGTGTTGTGTTACTTAAGTTGAATGTTATTATTTATTTTGTTGCTAATTTTGAATAGAATAATTAGAGTGTTTATTTGATTGTCCATAGATCGAAGGTTCTCTTCCGTTCTAAGTGCATTGACAATGTGCTCCATGATGTTTTTGGCGTGTAGGGTGTTTATGAACACTTCCAATACTTGTGTTCATAAACACACTCACTTTGTCAAGGAAATATATGGTTCTCTTCATGCATCACTGTGACTTTAATGGGTTTAATCTTTTCATTTAATTTCCATCCATACATACACTATAACTTTCAATCTATATATCAATGTATGTATGTATATATCTATTTATCTGTGTATATATATACATAGATACATATATATACACATTCATATATATGTAGATACACATTCATATATATATATATAGATACACATTGACATATATGTAGATACATATATACACATGTAAATACACATTGATATATATGTAGATAGATATATATACATAGTTCAATTTGATTGTTCAATTGCATTGTACATATATATACATGTAGATACACTTTGATATATATGTAGATACATATATATGTGTAGATACACATTGATATATATGTACTTATATATATACACATACATACATATTGACATATACATACATGTGCATTCGTATGCACATAGATATATAGGTACATACATATTGACATAGACATACACCTAAATATGTATGCACATAGATACATATGTACATCCTTATGCACATACATATATATGTACATATGTATGCACATATAAGCACTACATATATCCTTTAAATGAAAACCAGTCAAACCATTTTCATATTTGGGGATAACAAACAAATGTTATAACCAAATTGCAGATTTAAAGTTTGTGCAATGATGAACATAATAATAGGGGATAGCTAGAATCATACAGGTCAAATAGGTCACATCCATCTCTACCATTCACAAAACAAGAGTGAACTGTAATGTACTAAAAAAAATAACCTTGAGATAAGACAAACATACATGTTATCTTTTGTAGAGGTATAGCCTAAAAGTAAATTTCAATTGAGCTACTGATATAAAAGGATAGATTACATCAAGTATTTCGTTGTGAGTGTTGTGGATTTTAGAAATGTCTAGTAGAGCTTTTTAATGACTATATGAAATGTATTCACATGCAATTTCAAATTTCAAATTATTAGCATAGACTATATTGTATGAAATGTTGTATAAGATTATCAACATTGAATATTTTTTTCACAAATGTAGAATAGACATTATAAACATAGTAATTGTTGTAAGCAAAATTGAAACAATTTATTTGCATAGAATATCTTTTCACAAATGTAGAATAAATATTATAAACATAGCAATTGTGGTAAACAAAATTGAAACCAAATATCTGTATACAATATATTTTCTGAAATGTAGATTATAAGACAACCATAAAAAAGGTATTGACATAGTCATCAATGGGCCCGACACTAGAGTGCCTTAATATGCAATTGTAAAACAATTTTCACCCACAAAGTCAACCAAG
The DNA here is from genome assembly GCA_007258455.2 of Sequoia sempervirens. Taxonomy (NCBI): domain Eukaryota; kingdom Viridiplantae; phylum Streptophyta; class Pinopsida; order Cupressales; family Cupressaceae; genus Sequoia; species Sequoia sempervirens. Next base: position 60,368 of record VDFB02288757.1, on the reverse strand, counting down.
GTACTCGTATCACATTAATAAACAGATTTATTTCAAAATAATAAACAGATTTAGTTCACATTTGTAAACAGATGCAACACAATGAAAATGGCATCCCCAACTACAACCCCAAAAAAACCAAGATATAAGGAACTGCTATAGTTGGTCCCTCCCAAACTTAGTCGAATGCTCCAAGGAATGAATCTGGAGATGTGTTCTCGTCTCTTGTTGATGCATTTGTCAGTTGCGTGTAACTTACATTTGAAGGCGTTAGTGGTGAAGAAGTTTGGCCAACTAGAAATTGAGTGCAACTAGCTTGAGATGAGCTGAGACTGGAATACACATTGCCTAAAGAAAATAAAGGGATGTTATTATTGGTTATATCATGAAAGCAACTATGGTTATCAGATAAGAGAGTTGCAGGATTGCTTAAGCATCTATCTCACATCAATGCTCTATGGGTAGCCTCGATCTCCCTTTCCTTCTTGTCTTGTTCTTTTTGTATCCTCTCTTGCTCCTTCTTCTGCTCTTTTTCCTTTCTTTGCAATTGTTTCAGTTGATCTCTTTCCTTGCGCTCAATTTCCTTTAATTTTTTTTTTTTGTTCTTTTTGCTCCAAGGCCAGAATCTGTGCCACCTTTTTGTCCTCATTTTGTTGCCTCTTTCTAATTTTTAATTCTTCCAGTTTTTTTTTCTTCGTTCTTGCTCCAATATGAGAGTCAAGTAACTGTCAACAGTCAACAACTGAGACTGCTGGCTCACCCGAAGAGCACTGCCAACAAACTTTCTCATTCTTCCATTCACTTTGTGAGTTGGCAGCTTAAGGAAGTTACTGATCTGAGAACCACTTTCAGTTTGAATTGTTTCATTGAATTGGGAGTCAGTAAACTCCACCTGGTCCGGTGTAACTTGACTTTCGTTGCTACAATCTACATAATAGTGCACTGTTTCTTTTGGAGATGTGGGTGTTGGAGATGGGAATGTGAAATTCCCCATCTTGTGCGGGCTGGCTATCTATGTCCTCAATTTGTTTCTTTGCACATTCATGCACTTCACTATCCATTGGAGTCTGCAATGTTTGTGAAACTTCATTTGTTGAAACATCAAGTCCTGAAAGGCTAAGGATGTTTTGCATTGCAGAAGCATTGTCGGTGTCAACAATCTCATCCGTCTCGATGGGATGCATGCCACCCATGAGTGCATCAAAATTGAGGGGCCATATCCCCGTCCTTTTAAAGCCAACTTTTATGTTGGCTGGAGTCAAAGCTCTTCCTAGTGCTTTGCTGCATAACTCCGCCAATTCTACCCTTCTGATATCAATATTGCAGAATCTAGTGAGAAAATATGCTCATTCTTATTTGAAATATTACTTGAATGGTGCAAACACGCTAACATCCAAAGGTTGTAGTGCATGAGAAGTATGAGTAGGCAGTGTAAGGAGGTCAATGCCTAACCTCCTTGCCCTTTGGATAGTTAACAATGCAACATGACTTCCATGGCTATAAAAAATTAGCAGGTGCCTACTAGTAGGTGAGACACCCCCAAGAATTGACACATAGAAATGTTCCAGCTAGTCATAGAAAAGCTCCTTCGTCATCCAAGCATGTGCTTGGGTTGCCATAGTTGCGTGTGGTTCATAGTTCACAATGTAATCCTCTATCTCTGTATTGCCCTTGAACAGATAGAAACTAGGTATGGTTTGGCTAGATGCATTAACATAGCATAGAATAGTTATCCATTCTCTGCTTTTTGGAATGATGTAGGAGACATTCCTGTTGCCTCGTCGTGCCAAGACCCTTAGTTCCATTTCTACTAGCTTGAATGCCCGTTTCATCACAGTTTCAAATTCTGTCAGGATTGTATGGAGTACTTTCATATGCTACTGTTAGCATTCTATAAAATTCAACTACTATTTCGGGTCTAAGGTTTACCGCCCTATCTTTGTCAAGACCTTCAGCTGTGCGCAAGGTCAATTCTGGATGGCACCTCTTGAATCCAGTCCACCATGATTTTCTAGGCAACCCCTCCGTGAAAGGGTTGGGTATAGTCTGGCATATCTGAGCAACCCATAATCTCTTGCCCCTAGCCAATATCTGCCATATCTATGCACCACTTCACAATCAGACCCTCCTCCTCTTTTGTAAGGATTGTTGGTGGACCCTTCTTTGAAGTAGTGCTCAAGCCGCTTAACCAATTGCTAAGTGTTGTAGCTAGAATTTTCCACTTCTTCACAACAGCTCTCGTCGAAATCCCATTTGTTTCAACATCCTTCAGTGCCCTGTCTATGTCCTTTGATGACCATTCCCTTTCCTTTGATGCTCTTGCCCATTGGATTGGTGGTGCAGTGACCTCCTGGACAACCTCAACAGGTTCTGGATTCGTGTTTACTTTTGCAACCGGTTGTTGCACATTGGGGACTGTTACAGTGTCTTTCCTTGTACGAGACGACGTCTTTGCAGTCTTGCTTTTAGTTTTCGACCTCAGTTTACCTTTAGATTGCACCTGTAGATGTTAAAAAAGATGTTTGGAGTAGTTAAAAACAACAAAAAATTGAACACTGTTGAAGTCACAGTGATGCATGAACAACTTGCATTTATTTAATATACATCTTGACATTTTGAAATCCAATGCTCTGGTTTTTATGAATAGTTTGTAATGAAATTGTCTTTCTTGTGCATGAAAAGTTTGTTTTTATTGTTTTTATTTTGCTTGGTTTTAATGAATAGTTTGTAATGCAATTGGATTTATTGTGCATGTTAATAGCTTGTTCAATTTTATTATTTGAATTGAAATTGCTTAGAGCAGATCTGTTTAGTGAGATATGAACATTGGTTAAACATTGTCAAAACGAAATACAATGGTACAAGCGTAGTGAGGTAGAAAACCTCAACTAAAAGAGAAAGGGAACTTTCTTGAGTGCAGAGCCGAACATAAATATATAGAACAAATTTTGTATTAACAATCACATAAACAATTACATATATATACATATACGACTATATATATGTAATTGTTTGTGTGTATATATATATATGTGTATATCTATGTATATATATATATATATATTTGTATATGTATGGAAATATGTCTATGTATTATTTTGTTCTTCCATGCACTATATATATAGGAAGAGAATAATATAATTGCATGGCAAAATATCTTCGAAATGAAATCAAGTGAATCCATTTTCATATTTGGGAATAACAAACAAATATTAAAGGCAAATTGTAGAGTTAGTTTGTGCATTGCCAAAGAGAGGACTACAAATGCATGGCAAAAAACCTTGTAATTGTGAACCAGTGAAACCATAAAAATGTTTGGTAGTAACAATGAAATAAAAATTGCATTTCGCAAATATTAATATTGTGAATGGAAGAATAGAATAATATGATTGCATGGCAAAATATCTTTGAAATGAAAACCAGTCATACCATATATGTGTATGGAAATATATAATTATGGAAATATGTCTGTATTATTCTATTTTTCCATGTACAATATGTATATGTATGTATGGAAAGAAAAATACATATATAAGAACATAATAATATAATTGCATGGCAGAATAACTTTGGAATGAAAACAAGTGAATCCGTTTTCATATTTGGGAATAACAAACAAATATTAAAGGAAAATTGCAGAGTTAAAGTTTGTGCATTGTCAAAGAGAAAACCCTATAATTTTGAACTAGTGAAACCCTTTCCATGTTTGGTTGTAACAATGAAATGAAAAAAACATTTCGCAGACATAACTATTGTTTATGGAAGAACAAAATAATACATAAACATGCCATAATATCTTCAAAATGAAAACTAGTCATACCATTTTCATATTTTAGAATAACATGAGAATATTATAAACAAATTGCAGAGATAAATTTTGTGCAATGAGGAAGACACGAATGCAAGTGCATGGTAGGAACCCTTGAAATGATAAACATTAAAGCCCTATCAATATTTCCTAGTAACAAGCAAATATATTGTATCCATTTCCATATTTTGGAATAAGAAACAATTTTAAATGCAAATTGCAGAGTTAAAGTTTGTGCAATGATGAACACACGAATACAAGTGCATGGATGAAAACCAATCAAACCCTTTCCATATTTCATCGAACAAGTCTAATAGTAATGGGTAACGATTTAATCTAGCCAAACCCATTTCATATTTCGTATAAGGAAGCAAATAAGAAAAACACAATGCAGAGTAAATGTCGTGCAATGAATAACACAAGATTAGGAATAACACAATATATTGAAATGCACAATGCATGGTAAACATCGTGCATGGAAGAGTATAGAGGAAAGGAAAACCAATGAAACCTTGGAATTGAATTGAAATGACTTGAAATTCATATAAAGTGTAAGTTGAAACCCCAGATATTGAGTTATAGGTCAATGTGACAAAAAATGACTTCTCATACAACATATTTGCATTCATATGCAGCCAAAATTTGTAATAGGAGAATACCTGTAGCTTGTCAGGATGCTGGTGCTGCCGCCTCTGGACTTTCTTCATATTTTTGGACCAAATTGTATATCTGATAATGAAAGTGGGACATGCTAAATAAAAATTGCAAGAGATCGAGTAATGCATTTAATAATTTGAAAATCTCCTTATATGTTCAATGCTGGTTTGGTGTGGAGTCTTTCATTCTTGTCCTTTTAATTTCAAATTTGAAATCTTCATCCGATGCCTTCAATTGCAGAGTTTGTATGTATTAATGGCGTGCAATCCTTGTTTGCTTGATAGGAGATTTTGGTGGCTTTAACACCATTGTTTTGGTGGTTGCAAGTGGGAAAAACAAGAGGAACTAGTAGTAGAGAGGTTTGATTTGACAGATGGGACACATGAATTATTGCTACTTGTTTGAGTGTTGTGTTGGTGGGCAAGTGGGATGGGGGTTCGGCTGGATTGGATTTGATGATGGGACATTCTTGGCTCATAGTTCTACTTGTGGCATCCCAAGTGCTAGAAAGTTGGCCATGATGTAATGCAAGTGGTGACATTATAGGGGAGCTTGGGTTATACTAATTTTACATATGGGCTTTTATTTTAAAGCAAGAGGTGTCATGCCCAATAATTTTCGCTAGAAAACCCAACCAATTTTTTTTTTAGAACTGTCATGACCAAAAGATTTACACACACAGACAAAAATGCAGCCAACCTTTTTGTGTTTAATTACTCAATGACAACATCTAGTACATATGCATGGTTGGATAACATTAATTCCTAATGATATTGCTTGAGAAAAATCATCATCGACATGTCGCCAAAGAGGGGGAAACAATAAAAACAAGCTCGTGGGTGGATGAATTCCCATTTTAAACACCCTTGAATGACTAGAAATCCTATGTGATGTATAAGTGTCTAGGTTTAAAAAAAAACACCACAAAACTTCTTGATTTGATACTGATATAATGCAGATACTAAATTTATTTTTTTTTATTTTTTTGAGAGAATAAAATGCTTCACAAGGTAAATAAATTATCATGAGGTCATCCTTTAGGTCGTGAATCTAAGAGGTTAAGCTAAGTAGAATGATTGTTGAGAGATAGATTTTTCCCTCACCTATACATCCTTTATTTGTAGTGAGTAATATACTACTTTAATCTAACATAAGACCATGATTCCATAATAATTACATTATTTCTATGATATTTCCTATGAATGATTGCCTTTGTTAAGTATGGATGCAATGATCTAGTCAAAAATTTCATCTTAGTTCAAACTTAAATTACATTCCTAAAAAAAAAGTGAATCAATTTAATATAATAAATTTATACTATAAAAAAAATATACATGCTCATAATTATAAACCTATTAACAACGAAATCTAAAATAATTAATTTATAAACAAAATAATTAACATTCTTAATTAATTCATTTAAAACTTCTAACTTACACATGAGTAGAGAGATCTTATATTTTTAAATTACTAAATTCCTTTTTAAGCATTATAATTCAAAATAAATTATCATCTTAAAAGAAATAAATTGAAGTTAAAAAAAAGAGTATTAGGAATATTCCTCTCTTAGAACTAACATGCCTAACTTTTATCCTTTCAACCTTAGCTTTCGTATTCTCTTAAAATAAAATATGGATACCTAAATTATTATGAATTGAGAGCCCCCTTTACCTTTTAAATTTTTTTTGTCTTCTTATTTTCTTCACCTCCACGCCTCTACAAAGGAAGTGAGATACGACCATGCAAAGCAGATTTGAACATAGCAAGGAAACTTGACGCCACAAGTAGATTGGAATCACGGTAACATAATGAGCATGTGAAATTGTTTTATTGTATTTGTTTATTTTGTTATTCTCTTTCGAGGATTTTTTTATTTTTATTTTATTTTATTTTAGTTTTCCTTTCTGTGTTGTTACAGGTACAAAAGACCAGCTTAATGGGAGGCAAGACCAAACCCATTTCGTCGCCCAAGACAATAATGTTTTGATCGGCTGCAGTCACATCCAAGATAGCACCGTAACTTACAGATAATTAAATTTCTTCTATTTTATCTTTCTCCTGCGAGGCTTAAGTTTAGGATTTCTTAGATAAGGAAGGCTCAACGTTGAAACTCCCCTTATTGACGAGCATTTAATAACGACCTGGATACCATGCTTGTTGCAAAACTTCTACAGAGCATTAAATTGTGAAAAGCTTCACTGTAGGAAACGTATAGAGGTGGATTTACTTAGGCCAACAACCAAAATCTCTCACGCATCGGAGGCAGATTGAATGGATAGTTTAGTCACCATATTAATTGCATTGCATGTTTCGATGGCATGTACCCTGGCGAGATATCCTCACCCTCCAACCATAAAATTCCTAGATATGAATGACTGCCATATGATGACTCGACATTTACTCCAACAGAGTGCTCTGAGGGAAGCGACTTAGGACTGGGATGGGTGAGACAAGACCGGTTTTTATTGCATAGAATTGACGTGTGGGGGTGAAATCCATATATGCTACCAGTAAAAATATTGTACTGACTACTGCGCCTTTAATTTCCGTATTTTCTTTGTGTAAACGTCAAAAAGGTTAATAGTTTCGCACCCACAGACATTGATTGGTTTGTTGACTTGCATTTAATTACAATCTGATATCATTTTCTTAGCCCAGTGATGCGGAAAAAGTGACCAGATATGGGTGTATGCATAAATTCCCTGGAAGTAGTGCCACCAAAGTTTAGAATCATGAGTATAACAACTTGGGAGCATAGAGACATTGTGTGAAGCAATGGACAACCATATGGAAAGCGGGTAGCAGGCCTGTGGTGCTAAGGAGATAGCTGCTCAAGTTGCAAATGTTATTGCTGTTAATATATATATTTTAATGTGAACCATTGTTTTTTTTTTTTTTTTCTTTATCACCTCTTAGCTATAGATAATTCTTATTTACCGCTTCATTCATCATTTATTATCTGACGTTGATTTCCATCACAATGTCCAACCGATCCAGGGTTTAACTGCCATCCTTCAACTATGAATAAGATTGCTTGTGGCTGTAGTTATTATCTTAAATCGCATTTCTTAGAGTTTGCTTTGCACAGTTCAGTATTTGTAAATGAGATCAAATAAAGGATTTATTTTGCATCTGCAATTCTAAGTACTTTTTTTTTTTTTAGTTCTTATTCTGATTCACTAATTTAATAAATATTTGTTTCTTCATCTAGTGCAACAATTACCCTTCCATGGAAAACATTTAAGTTCTAGCTATTTGGGTGACTTTAAAACGGCTAAAAGAAAAAAAGAATGTTATAACTTACTCCCCGGATAATGAGATGATTTCTCACTGCAAATGAGACGTTTGATTGCATTGAGCGGTAAAAATTGTTCTCATAGGAGAGTTAGCAGTGACGATAGATGAAGCCAGTGGCTAATGTGACACATAGGAAGACCAATGGAAAAGTATTCCTCGTTTCCAAAGAAACTATTTCTTTATCTTATGCATTTTTGTGTGTAACTTCATAGAATATCTTCTTTTATTGCCACTAAATACATTTTTCTGTCTGAACTTTCAGTATAGTACAAGTTAAACATAGAAATGAAACAGTTATACCAACAACTAAGACATCACCTTCCATTTCTCAAATTTCAACAAGATACATGTTCTACATTATCACAACATTATTGAGTAATACAACAAGTAACACAAAAATCAGTAAGACTTGCTCTTCATTCATTTTATTGCTCCCTTTTATATGTATATATAAATATATGACATTTTTTTAAACATGATGAATATATTCATCTTCCAGCAGATCCCAAAGTCGAATGTACAGAGCAGTGACCTATGTATAAGATCTCCTATTGATGGTAGGAGTATATATTTTCCTATGACCCTGATTTAGCTTAGTATAATTTGTATACCTGTTTCCTTTTCGGCTTTACAACTCGTTAACGTTTTCTATATGCAAGGCCCAGTGCATTCGATACATAGTTTCACAGTTTTTGTTTTCATTAGAATGGAAAAACACATAGAGACTACTCATGTGCAAGACGACCTATCTGCTTTCTTGTAACTTGTGAACGAGGTTTAAAATAATTGATGAGCTTAACAAATAAGTATTTCCCCATTCAGAAAACAACACATTCACTTGGTTTTACTTTATTTCTATTTTGCCCACAGGTTTGTACGAGAAGGTCTACCAGATGCAGCCACACCTTATTAACCCAGATTACAAATTTAACATCTTTGAAACACTCTTTTATGACAAGAAGATGAATAATATACCTTCTATTTTTCCTTGTTTTAGAATACACATCTTAACCACAAAAAATGTCAATGGAAAGAAAACTTCAATAGAAGCTTGTTGCTTCCATGCCTATAATAAATGGATGTGAAACACATCTGTTAAACTTGCAGAAATACTCAAATTGATGAAAGATAAGCAATGAATTTTCAAGCCAAAAGAATAAGGTAGGGCTTGCTCTTTTCTCATTTCCTTTCATGTTACAACAAACAATAACTCTATGTACATCTTATTATAAGAGTACATTGATTGACACACAACTGAATAAGGCTTGCTCTCCACCCTACCGTAATGGCGTCATGGAGCCTCGTGGGCTCTAGCCATACCCCCGAGCAAGAAATTTATTAACCCCAAGATGATAACTGGAGTCTTCTCAAGATTCTACAAAAGAGTAAAAGATAACATAACATCTAAGTTCTCCACTCACCATGCTCAATGAATATCCCTACAAACATACTATCTTCTTACAACAATTAATCAATGAGAAATGAAAAAAAAAGGGAAACAATAACTTATCTCTTTTCATTAGATGAGAGGTTGGACTCTTCTACCCTTCTTGCCTCTCCAACCCAGCCATCTTGCTCACTCTCCTTCCTTCTTATCCTTCTCTCTATCTCAACTATAGTTCTCCATAAGGAGAAGTGGGTAACAACCTCCTCTTCCTTCCTCTCTAAGATATAAAGGATTTTCAACTTGCAACTCTTGGATGGGGATGTGTGGAGTGTCCTTTTTTTTTCCATAAATGAGGGTCCTTCCCTTATTAAAGAAGATACATGCACTTGGACAATCCCTCAATCTTTCCATCACATCCTCCCTTCAAAACTCGCCACTCTCCATAACTAGGACTTTTTAGGGGTCAAATCATGTCCTAGGGGCACTATTGCATACCTACTTGACCCCTACCACTATGGTATAGACCCTAGAGGGTTTAGTTTTACATCCCAACCAAGAAAATAGACCAACAACCCTCTTTAAAGTCCCATTTAAGGATCTATCCGAATTTCAAATTGGATAATGGTTTCTAAACCTTATCCCCCAACTTACAACTCACTTAACAAAAAGATAAACTCTCTCAACCCAAAATATAAATCATCTCTTTTATATCAACCCGGACCACCTTACTCATCAGCTTGTTAACTTTATATCCTTCTAGGCCTCAAAAGAGGGTCAAATTCATCACCTCAAGTAGATGTCTTTTGATTTACTCAATGGTCTTCTCTTCTCATACTAACTCTTCCTTTCCTGCACATTGCCAATGAAATCATAAGCAACAATTATATACCACATTAATCTAATAGCTGAAATAAGATTTAATTTTACAACCATTTCATTTATAATCTCAACTCATATTCATAATTTACAATTTCTAACCCCTTCATGGTAGCATAAGTAAAATGTCAAAATGAAACACAAGAAAATTATCAAATAATCATAGTATTTGTCGTCCACAATACATCTTACCATCTATTTAGGAATACATAAAACATATTAGAGATTTACTATTCAAATACAAGGTAGGGCCTTACATCCCCCTCTCCTTAGTTTAGACTTCCTCCTGGAAGTCATTAACGTCAAGAAAAGAAATCTCAATGCAGCAATGCACATAAATCTATTATAATATAAATTACTCTACTTTCTTGTAGAAGAAATCATAGCATTCAACCATTAAGCAGACATTAAATTAATCCCTTTCATGAATCAAGCATCTAAATTCTTAGAACAAAATTCTCCACCATAGAACATTTAGTCAATATAGTCACATTATAACAAAAGTTAGTAGTCATCCATGTAGTTAATATTCTTGAAATCAATATGTATCGAACACATTAACATCCTTAGATACCCTTCAAGGTTCTCTTTTGCATTATAAACATCACTCATGATGTTAGAAAATATTTTTGTTCTAATATCAATTCATGTCCCAAAACTAGTAGTCTCAATTTTATCTGTCACTTTCTTTCTCACATAACAGTCAAGTATTTCCACATGTAATTTATTTACAAATTTACCCATACATCACAACAATTACACATAGTTCACATCACAAGGCTCAATGGGGTTTACAAGGATGGATATTCTTGGATACCACTTGAGGCCCTTCTCTAAGGTATCCTCCAATAGATAAGAATAATCATAGAATGAGGGGAAGAATGGATTAATGACCGTCCCATACCGGTCCCATTCACAACCCCTTTTCAAAATAATTCCCCAACGCATCTACTCCCCTATACGACCTGCCAGGGAAACCCCCCGGGATATGGCAGTTTACATATGTCACTTTACACCATGTTTACCAGCAGTTAGAAAACATTAAGGAAGCCTCAAGTCGAGAATTCATAAGATCATAAACCAATGTTTCCATAAAACATAAAATTATAAAATCAAGAGAAAACCAAATAAAGATCAATTGTAGCTACATTTCAACATTCCAATCTTAATTCAAAAATTAAATTAAATAAGTCCTTGAGGCAATTTGGACTATAACAACCTTCAAATGGCTAAATAGCCTAATAAAATAAATGCAAAATTCCACACTGCTGGTGCATAATAAAATAAAACATCAATCAAGAATTACCAATAATTCATATTCCAACAATAAAAACTGCACATTACGAGCACCATGTGACTTGATAAGCCACCTAAGGGGAGGAGGGGAATGGTGGTTCTCTAACCACTTTTGTATAATAGCGTACAATCAATGTTGGTCCCTGACCACATAAATATGAATAATTGGTGGTCCCTGACCACATGAATATGAATAGCTGGTGGTCCTCGACCACATAAATACCAATCACCGGTGGTCCTTGACCACATGAATATGAATAGTTGGTGGTCCCCGACCACATAAATATGAGTCACTAGTGGTCCTTGACCACATGAATTGAATAGCTGGTGGTCCCCGACCACATAAATATGAATCACTGGTGGTCCATGTAATTCCATCCTTTCCCCATGGGTTATAAACATCAAGGAATAGGTTTACACTATGAACCAACAAGCGTGGCTCTCATATGTGGGGGAGTAGGCCACGATCAACGTCCATGGGAGGATTATAATGACTCAACATAGATCCTTTGTCAGGATTAGGGACAACACCCTTAGCTCATAATTTCCCAATGGGAGAACATGTGCCTCTCAACCCCTATTCACACTAGCTGGCATTGCACTCCCATAAGGGGGGAACCAAATGCTAGGGGTACACATTTAACATAAAAATAAATCTAACAAAAAAAAGAAATACATCACATTCCATTTAATAGACACACTTATACACATAACACATTTATTTGAACTCACAAATAGCTAGCTTACATAAAAGGCCATCACAAAGGGTACATATAGGGGATCATACTAGATGTCCACCACCCTTATCCCAAGTCAGATACCCTATATCCCATACTTGGGGCACAACACATTTACTGGTTTTCACTTCACATGTCATACATAATACACTTTATGAAATTCACCATGTTGTAGAACAAAATAAATTCACTTACATACACTTATTTTTCTTTCAAATGATGCTAATTCCACTATAATTTTCACAACAAGCTAGAGAAGGTTTCTTACTTAATAAGGAAGATAGTCAACTATTTTTGTTTGAAGAATTCCAATATGAGAAAGGAAAGCACACTCAATGCATAACACACATGATAAATCATGGAATAGTAATTTTCACAACTCATTAATCTATATATATATTTTTTTTAAAATAATAATAATAAAAAAGCTCGCATTTTGCTACCTAAGGTTGACTCATTTAATCACATGTTATAATCATCATTTTTATAATCACAATTATTTCTAACTTCATAAGGTTCAAGGACATGCAATAAGTAACAATTTCTACATTTAAATTTTCTCCATTGTATTTCTATGACACACACACACATATTATTATTTTTCTAGAGTACTAGGCATTGGTATAGAAATGCACAACATTAGTTGGGAGTCTTTCATGACAATTTTCATATCCTTGATGATACCATTTAGTTTCTCAATCACTTAATTCACTAAAACTTTTACATAATTCCTCACCGGATTTATAAATTCAAACAATTGATTCTTTTATTGTTTTGACATGTACATAACCTTAAAAGGTCAACACCTAATTGATTACATTATTACTTCCTTTATGACAAGTTTCCTTTCTTATTTTTGCACCAATAATTCTTTAGCTCTTAGCTATGTATAAGGAAGTAGTTATGGTGTGTGCCCTAAGTAATGTTGTCACTCCAAATGCATATTTGACAAGGTCTCTTCACCAAGGTTTTCGACTCAATTACTAGAAGGAAATTGTTTTCACATTACCTAAATCAATTTCCACCAATCTTGACATAGTTGTAACTTTCTACGCATTCTCACCTTTGACTCGACTCCTAGAATCATCTTGCTTTGTTAACTATTTAATCTTTAAATAATAGAGCACAAGGGTTTGTTAGCTTATACTTTTATCAGGTTTACTAGGCCATCATCTACTTACATATATGTTTAAATAACTTTAAAGTTTCACCATTTAAGTCAAGGTGAATATTTTGATTCTGACCACTTTTATAAATTGGACTTAACATATAATGCAAGATTTTGATTATTAGTTGATGTCATCATACATGAAATTGTTACCTATCACACATAATACGAATCATTTGTTGCTTCATGAAATCAACCCTTACATGCTTATATGTAAATCAAGATAGATTTGGTTAATAGGTTAAGGCCTAGGAAAATCATGCCCTAAGGCATACAAGATAAAAGTTCATGCATGTATTAATACCAATTTGTGAGTTCAGACCCTTAACTTTATGTCTAACAACCTTCACCTTGAGGGTTCAGTTTTAATAAAAAAAGAATTGACATGATTTTAAATCTTGCTATAAGGGTACTTAAATTACACAGAAAGTTCAAGGGTGTTATATTTAATCAATTTAAGAGTTTATAAATTTAAACTTATTTAATTATAACCTTCAACACACTAATCCTTTTTTTTTTTTTTTTGCTAGTTAAATGATTACAAATATAATTATAATGTTCTATCCTTTCTTCACACTAAAGTTTCTATAAGAAAATATGTTGCACTTCAAATGTCTATAACTTTTGGAAATTACCTTATTATTGTATTGAAGAATTATGGCCTTAAAATTACACAAAATAATATTTCCTCAATGATACACCTTAGTATGTCCTATTACTCTATTCATGCATTTATAACAAGGACTATGCCTTATAACTCAATTATACCCCTTATAAGGTTTAAAGGAAATTTGATAACAACAAGCTAGATTAATGTCGTAACCCTAGTTAATTAGTTTAATATGATCTAGGCATTCACCTTATTAAGCCACCATGATTAGTCTTGAGTTTCTTTTAAAAAAAATGAATCCCTAATTAGCTGCTTGCTTGACCCATCTATAATGGTCACTTCTTGATTGTTTAGCATTTTACAACATTATTTAGCTCACATGTCTAAACTAAGTTCTCATCTATCACACCATGCAAGTCCCTTAGATTTAAAATTTTATTTTAACTAGCACAAGGTGTTTTATGTACACATAATACTTAATGCCCAATTTATTCCCAGAGTTCCCTAGGGTTGCAACCTAGGGCTTTGATACCAAGTGTCATGCCCATATTTTTCAACAAGAAAACTCACATATTTTTTTATTTTTTATTTGGTCCCATTAACTAAATAATTAACACTCTCTAAAATTTTATGCTTTAGATTAACTCTATGGTACACATTGCACCTGCGGGGTGACTTCTTAACATATCTTTATGAATAAATAAATTCAAGCTCTTCTTTTAAGGATGGTTTACCAAAGTTAATTTAGCTTGCCCAAGCATTGGCACATGGACATTGTAGTTGGAGAATGATAGGTTTAAAACTTATTTAATGATATATTTATTTATTTTATTTTTATTTTTAAATACAATGTAACTGCTACTATTTCATGCTCCATAAATGTGAGCCTTAAAAAGAAACACCATCAACAACATTTTGAATTTGTGTTAGTCACAATGCAGACCAATATAAATGCTAATCAGACCAATATAAATACTGGCACTACTTATCAGACTAGCATTTTGGATTTGTGTTAATCACAATGCAGACCATTATTTTTACTGACATTACTTACCAGTTTCTAAATATTACATGCTAATTAATTAATATCATCACCCTCTTACCATTTGATAATATTATCATCAGTTCCTGGTCAATCTGCGCAAGCAAGGCATCATTATTCATGTAGTAATATACGTCCTACCACCAGGCTCATCCTTGCAGTCAAATCAATAGGGAGATAGGCTGAGAGCAGATCAAGATCAGGGGTTTATGTAGATGAGTACGTAAGAAACGTCCCCACCGGCCACTTGGCGTGGTTCTTTCTCAACTTATTTCCACGCCTAACTCCGAATTCGTTTTATTGTATATTCTACCCACACTCTATCAGAATGGGGCTTGATGGCATCACAAGCTTAACTCATCTAGAGTTCTACGCTTTTAATCGTGAGCCCCGTCCATATCTATATATTATGAATAGGGCTGCACAGATCAATTTCAACAACGATGATTGATGGTATCACTTACAATGCCTTTAGGATCACCCGCCTTCTAATTCAAAATTGCTTATACCACATCTACCTAAAAATGCAAACCATTTACCAAGACCAATTAGCTTAGAAGCTTCAATATTAAGAGTAATTCTGTCAAACCTACATTGCACGTAAAACCTCGGGTAGACATATACGAAGTTCACTCATCAAGAACAAGCAATATGGCTTGCATGTTTGTTGTGTTAGATGTGCTTTGAATATTCTCTGACATGTAAGACTGCGAATATCTATTTGTGTATGGGACAAATATTTTTTGATTATAATACAATTTTGACGATACAATGATATGTGTACCTTTGTTGACTTTGTGGATGAAAATTCATTTACATTTTCCTATTAATCAGCTCTACTGTGGGGCCCATATGGGACTACTTCCGTCCCTAGTATAGGCTCTTGCCCTACTTTGGTTCCCTTTCCCCTATAGTCCCACAATTTATGTCTGATGGCTTCTTAGACACCACACTTCCACCTGTATCCAACAACACATAAATAGACCTAAAATAAACAATGCTCTTGTTCACCATTGTCTTTACCTCCACTTTGGTTTTCCATTCTTTGCTCGCAATATTGGATGAGTGCACAAAATTTTACATTCGCCAAGAAAAACCTACAAATTTCCAAAACATAAATAACAGTTCCGTTTCAGGACATCTTTTGAAGATTCACCAACAACTCACCATGCCTATGACATGTAAACTGGCCATTGCCACTTATCAAGACATGCAAGGGAAAGAGCCCTGCACAAACACATAGGGTAATGTTTAAGCATGTATGCATTAGAGTAAAAATGCGCAAACGTGTACACTAAAATTTCAATAATGTTTAAATTGAACGGTCTTCAAATATTTGCATTTGATTGTCATGGCATTACATCACTATGAGACCACATTTCTTTGAGGCATTTTTCCAGACAGTTCACTGCCTTGTCCATGCCTTGTCTATGGATTGCCATGGAATTCCATCACCATGAGACCACATCTCTTTGAGACATTTTTTCAATCCAAAGCACTCAGTGAAGCGCAAAATGCAAAGTGCAGGGGTGATCCTTGCTTAAATTCTGGCCTGATCCATTATCTTTTGATGGATGTCCATAGCTTGTTCCATAGCTCTTAACTTAGTACAAGGCACTTAAACTGTTTGACAAAATGCCCCAACGAGATTCAATCTCATGGAATGTTACCATTGCAGGATATGCACAAAATGGGTTTGCTGCCATCCTGACAATGTCCACAGATCCCGATGTGCAGTAGCACTCTTAACTTTTAAAAATTCTTCCTTCTAACTTTACAAAAGACTAATGAAACCCCTAAAAGGACGCACACGAAAACCCATACAAACCAGCAAACTGTAAATCTGTCATTATGTTGATTTCATATTGGGAAAGAGAGGAAGACAAACATGAAGAAAGAGGAAGATGAACAAATTCGAAGCCATTGAGGAAAACACTTTTGAGAACATGGAATTTGTAGAGTGAACAGGACAAGAGAAGTATTATTAATCAAAATTTCCTTCCTAACTCACAATGCAAACATCTAAAATTCAAGTTCCTGCAAGATGACAGTCAAGCTTGAGAGCCAGAAGCTATCTATATATATTAGATCAGTGAAATACAACAAAAAATTGATTGAGAATATGGGTACAGGAATGTCAGCGAAGATGTGGTGAATGCAGATTAAAGTCTAAATATATTCAAATTAATTTCATGCTCAAATATTCAATCAATGGCAGAGTTTAGTTCATATTCAATCAACTAGCAAATGTCGTCTTCACAGATTTAAGTTTTGCATGTTTTCCGAATACAAATATGGTTGCAAATGCATTTGACAGGTATAGAACCGAACTCCACAACCTTTCCGAGCATCCTACCTGCCTATGCCAAAATGGGCTCTTTGGCACAGGGTATGAACATCCATCAAGCATAAAAGATGGCGGTAATTTGCCAGATGTCGTAATTGTAACTGCAGCAGACATGTATGCAAAATATGGAAGCACGTGAATTGTTTGATAAAATGCCTCAAAGAATTGTTTGACAAAATGCCTCAAAGAAATGGGGGCTCGTGGAGTGCAGCGACTGCAACTTATCACAAAATGGATTTGTTCAAAACAGAAGACTTCAAAAAAATGTTCAAGTCTTCGAGAATTACCGTCATTTCAGAATATGCCTTAATGGGCAGAGTTTGCAGAGAATTTCTTTTTACAGAACGCTACCAAATCAGAAATTGATTTTTTCCTAAATGAGACGAACAGAAGCCTATCCCCCTACAGCTGCTGCTTGAAATCAATTCATTGTAAACAATCGGTATGTCTTAAAAAAAATAGCCATAGTAAAAAACACTACAAAACCAATGCCAGTTTTTCACATGGCATGGACACTATTGGTTTTAACTGTAAAGGTAGAATCTGGCCATGTGGGAGAGTGGAAGCCAACAGAGAAAGAAGAACTTGTTATTGAATATAATTGCAGAATAAAAGTGGAAAAATAAATTGCAGAAATAAAGATTAAACAATCACAAAATAATAACACCAGATTTATCATGGTTCACCATCAATTTGATGGCTACGTCCACACTCAGGGATTATCTCGTTTTATTCTCCAGTTCAGAAATTATTACATTCAGCCAGCAGCTACCAAATATATAAAACAGCCTTCAACGAATTAAAGGAAAGAAGCATTCGAAAATGCAACTTCTAAATTGGCCACACACGCCAATAGAAGTTATTACAAAAAACAGAAAGCCTTTCGAAATAAGAAAGGAACTTGCTAATTTGGGCTTCAGTTAACCCAACAATCTCCCACTTGAAGACCAAATTGCTGCTCAGAGATATCCCACCGCTGCAGAGTTAAAATCAGAGCTGCACAAGTCCGAGAGAAGCTCTACAAAATTCAAACTTCTCCCTTGGAACTACCTTCGTCAACATGTCAGCTGGATTGATCTTTGTGTCAATTTTCTGCACCTGCAGCTTCCCCTCTTCGATACAATGGCGAATGAAGTGATAATGCAGCTCTATGTGCTTCGTCCGATTATGAAAATCTGAATTCTTTGACAAGTGAATAGCACTATTGCTGTCACAAAAAAGAATAAAAACAGATTGTTGAAACCCCAAATTACCTATCAATCGCTGCAACCAAATCAGTTCTTTTTCCCCTTCTGAAAGAGCAATATATTCGGCCTCTGTAGAAGAAAGTGCAACCACCTGTTGCAATTTTGAAACCCAACTGATTGCTGCCCCAGCAAAAGTGAAAGTATAACCGGTGGTAGAACGTCTTTTATCTAGATCGTGTCACGAATCAACACCAACCTCGTGGGCCATGTCATACCACCAAAACATAATCCATGATCGAGAGAAATTGCCTTTCAAATATCTAAATATCCTTGTCTTTGCACCGCAATGTTGTTTACGGATTACTCATAATCACTCCCCTCTGCCGTTGCAGGCAATATCCGGATGAGTACAAGTCATGGCATACATTAAACTGCCAACTGCTGATGAATATGGAACACGTTTCATGTATTCTTTTTCTTCATCTATTTTAGGACACATAGCTGAGGATAACTTAAAATGATCAGCCAAAGGAGTACTCACAGATTTGGCATTCTTCATATTGAATCGATCTAAAATTTTATGAATATATTTTTCTTGAGATAATCTAAGTTCTCTCTTTTTCCTATCTCTGATTATATTCATGCCAAGTATCTTCTTTGCTGCCCCTAAATCCTTCATGGAAAATCGCTGAGATAAATGTTGTTTTAACTCACGAACTATCCTCACACTATTGCCAGCAACCAACATATCATCAACATAAAGTAATAAAATAACAAACTCACCATTTGGAAGCTTTTTGTAATAAACACACGGGTCCGAATCACAACGAATGAAATGTTGCTGAGTCATGAAGCTGTCAAATTTTAAATACCACTGCCTTGGGGCTTGCTTGAGCCCATACAAACTCCGCTTCAATCTGCAATAGAGATGTTCTTGACCCAGTTTTGCAAAACCTTCAGGCTGCTCCATGTACAATTCCTCTTCAACATCACCATGAAGAAATGCAGCTTTGACATCTAATTGTTCAAGTTCAAGATCCCAAATGGCTGCCAACCCTAACACTGCTCGAATGGTAGTCATTCGCACAACTGGCAAAAAAATTTCATTGAAATCAATGCCTTTTTCTTGAGCAAATCCCTTGACGACTAATCTGGCCCTGTAACGTTGATGGCCTCCCTCTTCCTCTTTCACACGATACACCCATTTATTCTTCAAAGGTTTCCGATTTGGCGGAAGTGGAACCAAATCCCAAGTCTCATTAGCATGCAAAGCCTCTATTTCTTCATTCATTGCTTCCATCCATTTTACAGAATTTGCATCTTTGCAGGCTTGTTTAAATGTTGCTGGCTCTGCCTCACCACAAAGCAACAGTTCATAATTATAATCCTCTGTTAAAAACAACTGAAAATCATTAAATTTTTGTGGTATTGTCCTCTTCCGTGTAGATCTCCGTAATTGAGAATCAATTGCAGACTGTGAATTATCATGGTTGTCTACAGTCACTTCATTTCTCTGTAAATTTTCTTCAATTGTCTAACTGCTTGCACTCCTCTGTAGACTGTTTCCAGGCAAATTATTGACAGACTGCCTTTGAATTTGCAATGGCAGCGAAGGAATCAAAGGTTGTGCGTTTGAAGGAAAAGATTGCGCACAAATCATAGGTGGCGCATAAACCAGAGAAGGCTCCAGAGAGGGTAATGATGTTAACAAAGGCTGTGAATTTAAAACAAGAGGCAGCGATTGAAAATTAGAGGGCCTCGTTTGAATTAATAAAGGCTGCTCAGAAGACAAAGAGGACGCTGGCAAAGGCTGCGAATTATTGTTATGTGAGGGCAGCGCCTTATCTACCAGAGGCTGCGTCATAGTTGGCAGGGGCAGAGAATGATGCGTAGGAATTGTTAAATGCTGCGAATGAGCTCCTAGTGTCGGTGTATAAAGCACTCTCTCCTGAGGCAGCGAGGTAGTGAATGAAGACATGACATTTGAAGGCAACATATTAAAATGTGAAGGCTGCGAATTCATTTGTGAAGTGGGCGCCTTGCTTACAAGAGGCTGTGAATCAAATAAGAGAGGCAACGAATTATTGTTATGAGGCGGCGTACCAAGTAAGAGCTGCGCATGAGTTTGTGTAGGCTGCGCTTCACTAATAAAGGGCAGTGATTGAATTGCTAAAGAGTCTGAAAGACCTTGTGTCTGCTGAGAATTAAACAAAGCAGGTTGAGCATTGGTATAAACAGGGGATGCAAATGTTGAAGACAGAGTGATGGTAGTTGATGGCTGCAAACAAACGGGGGTACTCGTATTTGAAGAAATGATTAAGGGCTGGGAGAAAGAAACTGAAGTTTGCTTGACACGACCATTGTCAAAGAAATCAACATCAAAATAGTCATCAGAAGATTTATCTAAGGGCTGCAAACCTGAAAATCTTTTCTCATTGAAAACAACATCCCGACTGCGCACAATCTTTCTTGTAATGGGATCCCACAGCTGAAAACCAAACTGATCTTCTCCATAGCCCAGAAAAATGCACCTTTTTGATTTGAAATCAAGCTTTGTTCATTGTTCTTTCAGAATGTGCATGAACGCATCACAGCCAAACACTCGCAAATGCTGATATGAGATTCTCTTCCCAAGCCACCTCTCCTCAGGAATGTCAAAATCCAAACGAGATGACGGGGCCCGATTGATTAAATAAACTGCAGTGTTGCACGCCTCTGCCCAAAACTGTTTTCCCAACCCGGCATTGGAGAGCATACAACGAGCTCTCTCTAAAATTGTCTGATTCAACCGCTCAACTGCTCCGTTTTCTTGAGGGGTGAATGGGACTACTTTTATTCTTCGAATGCCATTGTCTGCACAGAAATTATCGAACTCCAAGGAACAATACTCTCCTCCATTGTCAGTTTGCAGACATTTAATCTTATGCCCTATTTGATTTTCAACAAGAGCCTTGAAAATTTTAAACTTTGAAAAGACTTCTGATTTTTTATTCAACATGTAGATCCAAACTTTTCTAGTGCAATCATCCAAAAAAGTGACAAAATAATTTGCACCACCAAATGAAGTTACCTCAGTAGGACCAAACACGTCTGAATGCACAAGTGCTAAAGGAGTTGATTTTTGATCATGGCCTGTCCTCAAGAAGCTGGCTTGACTTTGTTTGCCGTAAAGACAGTGTTCACAAAACTGCAAATCCACCGATTGCAAGCCAGGAAGCTGATCTCGTTGAAGCATTACTTCAAGCCCTTTCTTGCTCATGTGACCGAGCCTCTTGTGCCAAATTTCTGAGTTGCTGTCCATGACTGTCATGGCAGCTCCCACTTCACCGTGGCATTTTAAAATATATAGATTACCCAACTTTTTGCCTCTAGCAATCACTAAAACTCCTTTAGTTACTTGCCAATTTTCTAAAGAAAATTTAACGTCACACCCAGAAGTAATTAATTGACTCACAGAAATTAAATTTCTTTTCAATAAAGGAACATATCTAACATCCTTTAAAATCCATTTACTCCCATTCTTTAAATTTAAAATTATATCACCTTCACCAACAATTTCACACTCTTTATTGTCACCAAGAAAAACCTTACCGAAAACACCTTCTTGGAAATTTGTAAAAGCTTGCCTACATGAAGTAGCGTGGAAAGAAGCTCCGGAATCAAGTACCCAAGAGTCTGCAGTCATGTCACCGGCAGCCAAAATTAAAACTCCATCATCTTTTCCGGCTGCAATGTTTGCTTCATTGTTACTGACTTTGTCCTGTGCCTTCTTATAATTCCAGCAGTTTTTCTTTGTGTGGCCTGGCTTGCCACAAAACCAACAGGCACCCGTTCTACCTCTTGACTGTGATCTGGATTTTGATCTCCTCCGATTATTAAATTTGCCTCTTTCTTTACTTCTACCTCTATTCCCGATACTTACAGCCATTAATGCCTCACCAGATGAGGGTTCCTGGTTTTTTCTTCGCATATCTTCACTCAATAAAGTGGCTACAACATCATCGAATTTCAGCTTGCTTTTGGCAGCCACCGAAGTGCTCACTGCCATCACAACACCTTCCCAGCTATGTGGTAAAGAACACAGTAATAAAATAGCCTTGATCTCATCATCCAAATTAATGCCTACAGAAATCAGCTGGGTAACAGATGTATTAAATTCATTCAAATGATTGGACATAACCCCTCCTCGCATTTTTAAATTATACAATTTCTTCATAATAAATACCTTGTTGGAAGCAGATGCCATTTCATACATTGAAGACAATTTTTCCCACAACTCCTGTGTAGTCTTCTCTGCAGAGACATTAAATAAAACATTGCTGGAGAGCGACAGAAAGATTGTAGCTCTTGCTTTTTGGTCCAGCTTATCCCATTCTTCATCCGATAGAGATCCTTTCCCTTTGGCTTTGCCAACCAATGCATTCGACAGATCTTGCTTGATGAGAAGAGATTCCATCTGCACTTTCCAAAGGCTGAAATTTTGTCCTGCAAATCTTTCGATTTTCCACTTGTCTGCATCTTCCATGGCTGCAGAAGTTCTTCACAATTTCCTGCACCAAATTTCTCCAACCTGCTCTGATACCAATTGTTGAATATAATTGCAGAATAAAAGTGGAAAAATAAATTGCAGAAATAAAGATTAAACAATCACAAAATAATAACACCAGATTTATCGTGGTTCACCATCAATTTGATGGCTACGTCCACACTCAGGGATTATCTCGTTTTATTCTCCAGTTCAGAATTATTACATTCAGCCAGCAGCTACAAAATATAAAACAGCCTTCAACGAATTAAAGGAAAGAAGCATTCGAAAATGCAACTTCTAAATTGGCCACACACGCCAATAGAAGTTATTACAAAAAACAGAAAGCCTTTCGAAATAAGAAAGGAACTTGCTAATTTGGGTCAGTTAACCCAACACTTATGAGATGTATAAATACCTTGGAAACCAAGTCTGTGTAGCCTCCTTTGTAAGAGCAAAAGTCAGGATCGAGCACAATCTTCTGGAGTACAAACTGATTCCAAATGGAATATGTTAGTATCTTCACAAGCAAGCAAGCATACACAGCTCGGGCTCTCCCTCACCGATTTGAAACCTGTTGCAATTACCCTGCCATGCATGGCTGTAACACTGGTATAAAGATGAAAATATTTTGTCATCTTTGACTCATTGGAGACCAATCAAAATTATTGCTAAAAAATCTAAACCCCCAGGAAAATAGCTGCCGACGAAAAGGAGAGGCAGATAAATTGCTATTTTCCCTCCAACAAAACAAAACTGAAAAAAAAAACTTTGGTTAAGGGTGTACATAATTGTTCGCCCAGTTCCCAATGCAGAGATTAATACCTTTTTGCAGAGTCAAAAACATTAGTCTCCTGCTTACAAAGACAGGACTAACAATTAATCATATAAATCACATTAACACACCATAAAAATATGATTCAATACATAAATATTGGATAAACTATTTAAAAAAACCAAACAAAACGAACTTTAATTAAGTAGATCTCAAAACGAGCTTTAATAAAGTAGATCTCAAATTCAAATTTTAAATTTAAGTAATGAACTTTCCCAATAAACTGATCTAAAAATTTAAGCCTTCAAATTACCACACAAATATATTTAATGGTAAAAGTGCCAGTGGAATAAAATTAATCTGGTATGTAGTTATATATTTTAGATAGTTTTCTTAAAGATAATGCATATACGTTAATATAAATAGAATGCTTTATAATTTCATTGAGAAGAAGAAAACGTTGTGACCTCCCATCTGATTAAACCACCACTAATCGTCAATTTAAATTGAACGAAGGGGTGCCCAATTCTCGATGATATAAGTGCATTTGATATTTCATGCACCCACAGATCATTTCATTGTATTGCCCAAATTTTCACGGTAAAGATAGTCCTCAATAAGAATGGCTCATAATGGGAGGAGTTCAATCTCAGCTTTTCTCTACAAACTGAATCCGTTCAAGTCAGAAAATAATTCGAAGGCTCTTACACAATCTGACCAGAATAATTCAAGCATTGTTGAAGTAAAACTAGAAAAAGATGTGAAATCTGAGAATAATTCAAGCATTGCTGAAATAAAACTAGAAAAAGATTTGAAATCTGAGAATAATTCAAGCATTGTTGAAGTAAAACTAGAAAAAGATGTAAAATCTGAGAATAATTCAAGCCTTGAAGACCTAAAAGAAAAGCAGTGTCCATGGTTGATCTCATTTCTATGCACAAATTCTTATTTTGATGACTGCCCAAAACATGATATTCCCAAAAAGGATTGCAGGCTCAACTACTTTTGCATTTATTGCCCTCAAGCTGGACCCCTCTGCATTGCCTGCATGGAAGAGGAGCACAAAGACCATAAATTTGTTAGGGTTAACAGGTGTGCTAAAACCACTGCTGTGAAAGAATCAGAGGCCCACTCCATCGATTCATCTATGGTATACCCATATGTGTTAAATGGGGAGCCTGCTTATTTTCTAAGGAGTGATAGACCCTTTAAACCCATTAAGAGATGTGTTGTGTGTGAGAGAGTTTTGAGGGGTAAGAAGATTAAGACATGGTGGAATATGGAGAGTAAGAAGAGGAAGAGATTGAACAAGATGGCCAATGATAGAAAAAATGCTATGTATTGCTCTCTTATGTGTAAACTGAAGGGTGTTTTGCGTGCTAATGGGAAACCTCGAGTGAGTGCTTTGGTTCATAATGATGATCATGGTGGTGCAATTTGTGGGAAAAGATTCAGAATTGAGAAACATAGTAAGCATATAACTTGGGAATCAGAAAGTGATCAGATTCAAATTTCAGGGAAAAAACAGTCTGGCATACCATCTAACACAGATGATGACGATGGTAAGATATTATAAAACTAAACCTACTTCAGGCCAAAAGGGTACATAGAGCCTAGCGAATTGTGGTTTTGCTTGTTTATGATATTGTAGGACATGCCCTTTTATTTCTAGAATTTATCACTACCTCTTCTTACTTCTAAAATTTAGTCTGCATATGCACTCACACATTGTATTAGGGGTTATCCCTTTGTTTCCAAGTGAGTCTAGTTTTACTCTCATAAGGTGGTAAAACCCTGATGATGAGAAGCATAAGAAAAGGTAGCGCTAAATTTTAAAGATAAGGAAATTTTTTTGAACTTCCCAAATTTATTTGATTTTCTTGATTTTAAGGTTTTATGTAATAGATTATAACTGCAAATGTGTGTAATACAATGGCAGAGGAAGACATGAAGAAAGCTAAAAAAGAGAAGAACCAAGAGCCCAATACTATTCAGCAAATTGATATCAAGTCCACAGAGAACCATGGTGGTCCCAACAGTCCTGATCAGAACATTTTAGATAGTAGTGATGTTGACAGGGACATAAAGAGTGCTCATGTTCTATTTGATGATGCTGATGTGGACATGGGTAGTCATAGTCAAATTATTTCTGATGAAGATATTGTTGATGTTGATGAGACCATGAGAAGTCATAATCAAACTGTTTCAAATGGTAGTAAAAAAGAAAATGATGATGGTGGTGTTACTATGAGCAATCCTAATCAAATTTTATTTGATGATGATGAGAGCATGAGAAGTCTTAATCAAACTAGTTCAGAAGATATAGATAATGATGATGATGATGATAGTTTAGAAGATGATGATGATGATAGTTCAGAAGATGATGATGATAGTTCAGAAGATAATGATGATGATGATAAAATGACTACCGGCAGTCTTAGTGAAAATGTTTCTGATGATGAGACTATGAGCTATTCCAATCAAACTGTTTCCATTGATCATATTGATGAAACTGTAAACACTGAACATGGAAGTAGCAGTGATGGTACTAGTGACGGTGACATTTATGATGACGATGCAGAAGGAGATGACGAAGTTGAAGATGACACTTATCAAGGCTCTGATTATGAGTTAACAGATGATGATTTAGACCATGACAAAAAACCATGTGATTATACTAACCTTTCAAGCGATAAATTGGCTTTAGTGGTATCAGAACGAGATCCTTTGACCTCTGAACAATCATTTTATGGAGTAGATCTGATGTCTTCTAATCAGCATTCTTTTGATGATAATAAAGAAACTGATAATACACACAATAATCATAATACCAATTCTTCTATAGTGTCAGGAGCAACAGAAAATAGTAATGAAAAAGCAATAGAAATTAACCTGCTGCAACCTGCCCAAGTTCAAACAAAAATTCCCAAACAGGGTAATCAAAATCAAGATAAATTTCAAGATAATGAAAACAATGATACTGCCAAAATAGATCACATTGTGGCCGAAAAAGGTGAAAAAGAGAAACTCAAAGAGCTCAATGATAATGACAAAGTAGATCACATTGTGGCTCAATCCAATGAAACAAACAAACTCATTGAAGAAAATGGTAAAGAAAAAGATGAGAAGTTGCATACTTCTGAAATGGGAATATTAACTGACAGTATTTCCTCATCTGATCATAAGGCAATACCAGTATCGAACCATGATGAAACAGCCTCTGGTCATGTTTATCAAAGGAAGCGTGCTAAGAGGGAGGAGGGAGAAGAAGAGCAGAAGCAATATGAATATGAAGCTCATTATCTCAATCATGATCTATACCATGTTCCTCAGTTTGGAAATGATGATGCCAGAAAGGAAAGTAAGAACTCAAATGAGCCACTAAGAATTGATATGGAAGTACAGACAGATAGCATTGACACTTATCCAGTAGCAAATGTTCAGGAATCCAGTACTACATGGAAACGAATAAGATTGTCAAGCTCTTCGCCAAAACCTCTGGCAACTATAACTATTGATATATATAGCCCCGGAAGAACATACTAATTCTTAAGTCTTATTAAATTGTGTTGTAAATAATACGCATGTTTAACAATGGCGAATAGCAGATGGATTACAAGACATTAGTTTCCTCAAAAGCTGGTTATTCTTAACCATTAGATAAATATTTATTACATTTGCTCATTAATAAAATATAAAATTGCCACTGATTATTTAATCATTATTACTAATCCAAAACCAATCTTTTCAGTTAAAATTCCTCAAAAATTTATATGTTATATGTTAGATCACCCCTCTATCAAGTACTAACAATCTTAACCAACAATGTTCAGGCTAGGCATTTCAAATGGGATTTTGTGCCCTGTACTGAGATTGATGTGAGTTTATAAGGATCTGGTTTATGTTTTTAACTTTTTAGTTCTGGCCTTAAGGCAGGTTACTATTGCATTCCTTCGATATGCATTTGGTATGCAGCATCGGCCAATCACATTTATTTATTTTAACATATTACTTTTTGTTTGTATAGTGTGAATATTAAAACTTATTTTTTATATTTGAAAATTAACATTTATCTTTTTTTCTATTCATGCCAGTAGCTCTATAAATCATTTTTTGTTTAAGAAAATTAGAAAAATAGGAAGGCATAGATTGATTAAATAAAAATGAAAGATTAAAATTGACGGCTGGGGGTACAAAATCCATTAATGCATAGTAAATGCATTAAATGGCATCTGGTTGGAAGAGAAGCTGCTGGAACCGTTGGATGGCTACGTGTGGCCAGTGTGCTTTGATTATTTAATATAGATTAAAGTCCAGCAATTTGTTTACTGTTTATTCTGCAAGTCACTGCCCTATGAGAGTTTATAGTGAGCGGGTGTTGTTGTAGTTGGAAGCAGTGCAAGCAGCAAGGCTTTTGTGAGGCATATGTAGGCTCCAACTAGTAGCATATCTTTTGCTACCAATATACATGTTCATGCAAACCAAAAAACATCTAGTAGAAAAACACTCCAGGATTACTGAATGATTTGTGTTGCCCTTGATCACAAATTACTTTTAATGGAGTTCTTTGAATGCTTACAATTTTTTGGTGGGATAGTGATTGTAGCTAATTTTTTATTTATCTTACAAAGATCTCTAGGAGCATTCTCCTTGGCTTGAGTAAAACTAGAAGAGTAGAAGAGTTATCATTGCTTTGGGATTGAGCCATTTTTTTTCCAGGTCTATTGCCTCCCCATCAAAATGTATGTATTCTTGCCAAGCTCATAGACCACAACATCAATTAGGTGGGTCTCCTTGCTGCTCTGTTTCTTTCCATTTTCACCCAAATTAGCAAGAGAGTATAAGCTTTGGCATTTGATTTTATACCCAAATTGAGTGTAGGGTGCAATTATAGACTAGTTTTGGAAAAAGTATGAGGCTACTTGGATGTAAAGACAGGGAGAGATAGCTTGTGCTTTTAACGGGATAAATTTGAGTTGGGTTTTTCCCATCACAAGGACGGAAGAGATTTTGTGAAGCTTACTTTGTCTTCAATGTAGGAATATATTCTTTGTAATGTAAATACCGCTGATGTCAATAAACAAACAAATATCTCATCCAAAAGAACTACATTATTTGTAATCTCCTCGATTTTCAATTCTTTTTGTAATACCATTGATGCCTGTTTCTTTTGGTTGAAAGTATTTGGGATTTAAGATTATCAGATAATAAAGCTTCTGGCTGTATCTCTCTGTTCTAAAACTTTTTCCCTTTTCTTTCTCAGGATGACTCGTTAGCTTTGACAGATTCAAAATGTTGACCACAGCAGTATGGCCTATTTTTGTGGCATACTTAGCTGCTAGGCTTATTTGACCGAGAACTATTGCCAAAGATTCTTCAGACGCCACAAATGTTGGGTAATTCGGGTAGACTTCCCCTTGGAATATCTTCTATTTACTGTACAGAGTGATTTCAGAGAAGGGTTTTAGGAACTATTTGGTATATTTTAGGTGGCGTTAGAAATTTCTTCCAATCATTTCAAGAGATTTTGTTGTAAGTTTGAATTCTTAGGAATAATTTTTAGAAGTAAATTTTGTTTCAACAAAACAATTTTTAAACAAAATCAGCTAAATTAGAAAGGGCACAATGCGTATGCAGTGACCTGAACATTGAAGTGCAGTACTCTGTAATAATCTTGGTTCCTATTCTTCAAAGGTCTCTATGATTTTCCTATATATTGATGTCTCTTTAAAGTTGAAGGGCAGATTTTTTTTACTCTGTGATCGTATACACAGTAATTTTCTTGATGTCAAATTTGAAGTTCAAATGACTGTCACCACATGTTAAAAACAGACAAAACTGTTAGAAAATGTTTCCACCAAAATGAATGTTCTTTATCATTTTACACTGCATAACAGATTTATTTCACATATGCTTACATTAACCAATTTATTTATTTTTGTTGAGAGATCTATAGTCTAAAAAACTGGTAAGCCAAGTACAAAGGACATGTAGTGACAGCCTTTAGAATGTCTTCATACATAGGGTTTGCTTTAAATGCATTTTAAGTTTTACTTTTCTCTTACAAGATAGTAAATACACAATGAAAGCTCTTGCTGCACATAGACTCAGCCCTAGGATACAGACCAAAGTATCCCAAGTTAACAAGGAAAAGACTAAAAGCCACACTCAGGCTTGCTAAACACAAAATTTGCAAATGCAGGTTATTACCTGTAGCATACTGATTGATTAAAGCATTTTTATCAAATATTATTTCCATGTAGATACATTTCTTTTGTAGGTTTAGTTAGATGAAGGTATCATTAGAAACTTATTTTGTGGGGTTTTGGTGATTTGTGGATCAATTTGTTTCTTATTAAGTCAAAATTATCTGTTATGGGTATTTTGAAGGTTTGTGTTTTTTGTATTATTATAACATTTCAATATCCTTATCAAAATAAGAGGGGGTGATGTAGTTGTAGACCAAATAACATAATTAAAGTAGGGAGTTTATTTTCACCAATGAAAGAAGCTATTACAAAAATGAAAATTGAAAAGGAACTTTTAACAGAGAAAGAGTTATAGGAACAAAAAACTTCCTGTTTCATCAACATTTACTGTTGTCATTTCACAAATTTGGCACACGAACATCACAAGAAGCTGTGAACCAGAATTGGAGCGAATTAGGGAGCTTTTATACATCATTTATTGCATTTTTTTGGTATGTGATCGGCATTCATAATGAGTGCACCAACTTGACAGGCCAGATTCAACACAATTTATTGTTGATCAGGCTTTGTCCAGCCTTCACTCCAGCTTTACAGTCCTATTTCAGCTCTACCACTTCACCCTTAGCCGTAATAGCAGCTCTACAGGTCTTTTGGGCATGTTTTCGTGACCATACAAGTCTGATTTTCATCATCATTGCCTACATCTGCTGTCCATAAATCTATACAGTGTCTTATGGGACATCAATAAATTGTTCTAAGTCTGAAATTTTGTTTCCAGCTTGTCTATTAGTCAATATATTTGTTCCAGTTGATGCAAATCAAGTAGAATCAGTTTTCAGAAGGTTACAAGTTGATATTTGATTCAGATCTAACTGTTTTTGACAGCCTACAGTTTCATTCTTGCTAATTAAATGCAATAAAGAGTTCGATATAAGCAAACTTGATAATTTAATATAAAGAATACTAAAATCTATCTGCATGCATGCTTAGATTAAAGTTTCCCAATGCTGATGAATTATAAATTTAACAAAGAGAAGCGAAGGTAATAGAAAGAAGTAAAAAACCCGTATTTGTTAGACTAAAATTATTACCAGATACTTTTAGCTAAATGATGAAACAAGGATTACAAAAAAAAGTGCTCAGATGCATGAATAAAAAAAGTAAACTGACTATTGGACTAAAGCTAGATAGCCACAAGGAAAACAGATATGCAAACTTTTAGGTGCGGATGAATCAGAAAAAGCTTGGTGGGATAGTGATTGTTTTGAAGCTAGAGTATATTAATTCCCTTTATCCTTTACCTCATCATTGTCACTAGGGGAATCCAAACCAGGAGGAACTCACCCTGGAAAATCTGTTATGGGAACACGAGTACCAATGGCACTGTAAATCGCATAAGAGTTGAATGTTAGAACAATGCAAAAACCAGAGTGCCTAAACTAGTGACTTGATGTATTTTACACTGCATAGATTTATTTCACATATGCTTACATTAACCATTTTATTTTGTTTTGTTGAGAGATCCATAGTCTAAAAGACTGGTAAGCCAAGTACAAAGGACATGTAGTGACAGCCTTTAGAATATCTTAATGCATAGGGTTTCTGTATAGTTGGCATCCCATCAAAGAGCACCAACAAAATGGCATTGTTGCCGAGAACAAAGAACCTTGATTTTTAATTCTAAACCATTGTGGTTATATTAAGGTTTTGTGTGTGTAAATTTTATTTTTCATGAGTAATTGTGTCAATTTATTTTGGTTTGGTTGGTAGGTTGGCTGCTCATCAACTAGCACCAACCCAATGGTGTTGCTGGGGTAGTCTATTGCCAAGGTTTAACATTTGTTGCCTTGTTCCCTGGTTGTATGTGGTAAAACTTTGCTGGTGGTGCGAACCTAGTTTGTTTTTCCCTTCATGATTAGTTTGGTTCTTCAAAGTACTATCCTCTTCATGAGGTGGTGACTCTGTTGTTATTATCTTGAATCTATTCTGCTGGTATCAGGTGCTGAAGTGAGTTTCTCCTTTTGCCATTTGAAAATAGACATCTTCAGGTGCACTTTATTTTTTATACACTTGTTTTATGGATGAGTCTGCTTCTCTATTTTTATATTTAAATCTTGTGAAGGAAAGGTTATATGCTTTATGAATATAAGTAGGGATAACTTGAAAATGGATACTCACCAGGGGTTTTATCCTGAGCAACGAAATGATTCCTAATATACCCCTGATCCATCTCACAACATTGAATCTATTCTATCCTAGAAGCTGTCCCAACTAGTGCTGGATTCTTTAAAGGCTCCCTTTATCTTTGTCAAGACCCAGTTCTTACCCGACAAAATATCAAAATGATTAAACAAAATATTGCTCAGCACCACATGTCCATTTACATTCCCCAAAGCCCCTTGCCAACACATTACCATAGCTGTTAAAAACCAAAAAGGATTGATGGCTCATGTTGAAAAGCATTAGCAAGAGTACTTTTGAATATAGCATCCATCAAACGCTCCACAATACAAGGCCAAACCCACTAGCTTATTTAGCCCTACATGGTCTGGGATATCCCTTACAGCCTTTGCAAATCTAATGCAAGAGTACTTTTGAATATAGCTGTTAAAGATTTATAGGACTCATCTCTTTCAAACAAAACATTTAATTCAGGATCAAACGCTCCACAATACAAGGCCAAACCCACTAGCTCATCAAGCCCTACATGGTCTGGGATATCCCTTACAGCCTTTGCAAATCTAATATTGTATGCATAAACAAATCCATCGCTTCTCTAAATACTGGAAACTCTTCAATTAATATCAATTGCATCATGAAACTACTTAATGAAAATAGTTTCAATTTCCTCCCAAAATGAAATAGAGTGGTCAAAGAAACCATTATTCTAGTCCCTTGCATCATCCCTCAAAGATTGCATGAATAATTTCAACAAAAGATCTTCATAATCCATATTATAATCATTCACTAAATTGATGAAAGCATGGAGATGCTACTACCCAATGCTGAATCATTCCCATCAAACTAGGGCAGTCAGTTTCTGATTTCACTATATATGAGATTACAGAAGCTAGGTATTCAGATGAAATCTATCTATCTATATCTATTAGCAACAGAAAATAACCTCTAGCATTGACACATTTCTTGATCAATAGTAACTCCAGGTTGAGAAAGCGGCCTAAGGTTGTTCTGAGGATATTGTTCTTGACTAACAAAGTCTGGGCTGATAAAATGATTTATTAGCCAACTAAGGTTGAGTATTTGGGCTTCTAAATGACCATATTGAGTTTTTAGTAGAGCAATATTTTGTTTAGTCATTTTGATATTTTGTAGGGTAAGAAGCACTGGACTCTCTAATGCACATTGTTAGATATAAGAGGGGAAGCTACGGTTTTTTATTCATGGTAATTGTTGAAGTTGCTCTTTAAGCTCTTCAATCAAAGACCTTGCGCAAAGGAAGGAGTTTTTGTTCACTTACTGTCTATCTTTACAAGGGAAGAAATTGGTCACCTACAGGAAAGAAGAGTTGACTGTAAATTTCATCAGTAAAAATTCGAGGGAAAGACAGGGTTTCTTCATGCAGTTATTTGGTACAATCTGCACTTGCACTTACATAAATTCTCCTGGACGGGTTGTGACTGCGGGACTTGCAATATATGACGCTATGCAATACATAAAGAGCCCAGTGAGCACACTGTCTGTAAGGCACGCTGCTTCAATGGGTTCTCTGTTGTTGACAGCAGGTGCCAAGGGGGAGAGGAGGTCACTGCCCAATGCCAGGGTCATGATTCACTTTTTGCATCTGGATTTTTGTGTTTCTGAAGAGCAATGAGATTTCATGATTTGGATTTATTGAAAAAGCTGAATAGCAGCCAAGTTTTTAGACATAAGGCTCTACGTTTTTCTCACTTATATTATAAGGAGTTTTGAGAATATATGATCTCGAATAATTTCAAGGGTTTTTGTAGAGTTTAATGTGCTTAATGTTTTTCGCAAATCTTCGACGATTCGATGGGGTCAGAAGCTTCTTTGTTTTTTCGCCTACATCCTTTCTAAATTAAGTTGTTATCATTGATTTATCGACATAGAATTTAGTTTTTTGCGCTACAACTTGCAATGCACAGACCATTTTTTTCCTTTGGAAATTTAAATATTGTCTTAGAGCTTTGTGATACTTCCTCAACCAAAACTATCTGAGTTTCTTGCTCGTGGGTTTTTGTGTTTCTGGCCTCTTTCTTTGAAGAGCAATCAAATACTGTGATTTGTAATAGTTTCGAGAGTTTGATAAGGTTTGGTATGCATAGTAAATTTTATAGATTTGCACAAGAGCTTAAAATTATAACTTTACTACCAACTACCAATTTTTTAAATTTTTAACGTTTAGATGGGGTTAGAAGCTTTTAGTTTGTTTTATATGTTAATTTAAAAAACAATATTCTAAAAATTAATTTCAAATAACATATAAAATTATTTTTAAAGATATTTAAAGTGAAAGATTTAATAAATAGGTTTGATTTTGGAAGAAACTTTATAGTTAGACGTGTTTGAATCAATCTAGTATTGAGATGGGTGATCTTCCGAAGAGAAGTCTCTATTTTCATCTCATATGAACATTTTTTCATCTAGATGCAATGAATACAAAATGGATCGTTCATTCTTATGAAAGATAAACTCACATAAACTACGAGAATTTTGATAAAAATATTAATTAATTATAAATCAAATTATGTTAATTGTATAATTATATATGATTGATGTGCTCCACTACTGACTCCTCTCCAAAGTCATTGTCAAACCTATAACAATAAATTTGAACAATTTATTAGAAAGTTAAAACAAGTAGTTGATGCTAGAGATATTTCTTGGTTGGCGGGCTCAGCTTATTCAATGCATTGTAAGAGAATCAAAATGATATACTATTCTCCAAAAATTAGATTAAGACTCAAGCAGACGACACATGGAAAGTACTGACAATCCTGATGCACAAACAAAGTCATTGGAAAATCTGCTCACTTCCATAACATACAAATGTCCCTTAATCTAGCTTTATTCATTCAATTTTTGTTTTGTTTTGTTTTGAAATACAACCAGTAATACCCAAGGATAAATATGTAGAGCCACTACAAGGGACATAAGAGGTTGAAGTCGTTGCCTATTTACAAATGGGAATTATTACAAGCTTAATTAGCATAAAAACTTATTCATCTTATACATCATCAAGTCAAATACTATAGTACAAAAGAGATTGGTAGCAAAAAGAGGAGATGCCATTGATAAGATTATGTGGAAAAGCATTGCATTTGTTCCACTTGGGTTCCTTCAAATCCTTGTGTTTACCGAGTCTTTCAAACTGTACGCTATTCAATTCCCTTTTCTGATTGAGCAGTCTTTTCATCCTCTTCAGTATTTTAACCTTTTTCTTTGGGTCCACAATTGCTCTCACCGTTACTTTTTTGTGGGCT
The DNA here is from genome assembly GCA_007258455.2 of Sequoia sempervirens. Lineage (NCBI taxonomy): Eukaryota > Viridiplantae > Streptophyta > Pinopsida > Cupressales > Cupressaceae > Sequoia > Sequoia sempervirens. The sequence goes on along the minus strand of VDFB02288757.1, from coordinate 25,006 downwards.
GCATCCATTACATAATCCAGCAAATCTGGAGCACCCACCAAGCAAAAGTTATTTTGAAATACCACTTTGTAGAATCTGATTGTAGGAATTGAAAACAAAAAACTACAAATTGGTCCTGGTGAAATAATGGAGAGAGCTGGCTAGTTATGAGAGTGTACTGTCCATTTTAGAGAGCAATTTGGAGACTCTCTCCCTGCAGTCGTTACAACGCATATTGACATTCAAAACAATGACTTTTTGTGCTAAAACTTAACACGCATGGGGGAAATTTTTATTCTCTGGAAATTTAAATGTTACATTGGAGTTGTTTGCATGTATGCTAAGTTGTTTTTTTAAAGTTTTGGAGTCTTCAACTGTAGAAAAAACATAGTTTAGCTCATGTTTTCATTTTTTGTTACAAGGATGGCACACTTTTAATTAGTTACTTTGTTGGCATAAAGTGGCATATGGTATCGACTCACCAACTCATGCTGTTCGATACATAAATTGAAGTAAAATGCACATGCACATTATATTTAATCACAAACAACCAAATATTAGCTATGAGCTTATTACACACTTCTAGGGATCGAATTCATGTACAGCAAAGCTTAAAAAACAATGAAATAGAAACATGTGAAAACTTTGCACTTGAAGACATAGTTTTAGATATCTAGCATTCATATACAAAATAAATGAAAAATGATATGATAGTAAAATATTTTTGCTAAGCTCTTCTCTTCAAAGAAGGGGCATTCAAAGTGTCAAACATTCATAACAGTCGGCATTCAAACTGTGTTGAAACAACTATAACCCCAAACCAAAAACAACACATTAGTAGGGAGAGTACAAGTAAAACATAGAGAGAACTTAACATCTCCTATTCTAAGTATATACATTACATTTTTCCCTCCACTCTCCTTACCATCTAAATGCTTTATGCTTGTCGGCAGGAACTCGACGCTTGTGTCACTTGTTTATAATTTAGATATTTAACATGCTACACGTATAGATGCATGTATAACTAGCACTTGCACCAGAGGGGGTGCAAGGGGTACGCCGATAGAAAAGTATAGTGAAGTATTAATGGGATTAGAGTGTAAATTAATAGTTGTACAATATTGTTTGTATTATATCAGAACAAGCAAATATTAAATTTGACAATAGTAAATAGACATTATGAAAAAGATAATGGTTGTATAATCATTTGTTTGTCAAAGTAAAGAAGTAAACATACAATTAATTTATCCCTACTGTTGATTCTCAAACCATCTACATCAGCTCCAGGAAGACCTTAATAGAAATGGTCATAAAGAGCTTCAACAATTAAAGTTTTGTAAAAAATGAAAAAAGTATGGACTCAAACTTTTGACAACCCCTTAAATGCACGACCAATCAATGCAAATATCAAGCAAAACGACACCTTTTTCTCTATTATTTGAGCTAAAATTTTTCTCTACTTGACAGCCTTTGGAGCTTTCATTCTTGCCAAAAGCGGTAGAAAAAAAAAATAGCCTTTTCTTCTAAAGGATTAAATCCTCTGAAATTTCTACACTTGCTCAAATTTCTCAATTTTCTACCTAGAAAATCTCATTCTGGTTCAAAAAACTTTCTCTTTCCCAATGGTGACACAAAATCTGCAAAATGTTACAATTTTCATTCTCCCAAATATATACATAATTATAACTATGTATCATGAGTTGGTGGATATAGGTCCATGGGTGGATGCATGGGTAAATGAATGGATGAATGGATATTTTAGGTATGCAAAGGAGGGTAGGGATTATGTTGTGGTAAGAAAACTAATTTGGATTGAGGATGGTCATTTGGATAATAGTTGATGGCTAAGATAATGGTGGGTAGGATGAGTGATAATGATCCATGTCAAGAAATTTACCAAAAGCAAGTGTAAAGTTTAAACTTTAAATTAACCAAGATCAAGATGATTTGGAATATGGATGGCGATGGGGGAGCATTCATTTGATCGGTGGTTCATGGATGTATGGATTTTTTTATGGATTAGTTGGATGGAGTGGTGGATTTATTTTGGATGGGATGAGATGCTTATACCTGATTTGGCACATGTAGATGTTTCATTACAGACATGACTCTTGTTTGTTGGATTTTTTGTATGGAACTTGCCTAAAGTGACACCATTAGTGGTTTTCTATAGAGTACTGTGGGAGTTAACATCATCTAGATGCATACATCGCAATAGGGAGGCAGTAGAGTCCTTATGATAAAGAGTTGTTGTCAACACACAGTTTATGTGAGAGTTGGATATCATGGATTTCAAAGTTGATGGTGGAGTACTTTGAGTGATATGAGATGTAGATTGTTTGGTTCACAGTTTGGAATCTTTGGGTTTCCAAACTTGGGAGGATTTGCAATGGTGGGTGGATATGGAGATTTGATTGGGACATTTATTTCTATATATATTGTGGGCCGCTATTGAAGCTTTATTGTGTACTTGTGGACTTTTTTTGATGGATGACCTTCCCCTCTTGCTTTCCCACCATTATTTCTTTGACAAATGGTGGTTGATAGGGATGATTTTTTTTGTTTGTTTTGGGTATCCTTTTGCATTTTATTTGTCCACCTCAATCATTTGTTAATTTCTTTGATAAATGTTATACTCATGTGGTTGGGCACAATTTGTGGGTGGGATGATTAATTATATGTATAGTTGTAGCATTGATAGCAGGTTTATCATAAGGACCCTTGATTCTCCCTATGTGGGTGTTGTACTAGACAAAGTTCCTGATAGTGTTGTAGAGTTATCACTTTAATGGTTGGGTTCTTTAATTGGTATAAAATGAATTGTATGAAATTCTATTGGATCCTCTTTGCTTTGAGCTATAACTAGGAATTTAGAGTAGAGGACTCTTGCTCATTGATAATGATGTTTGGGGTAGGAGGCTTTTGTGTTTTTGAAGAACATTTACATGTGCAGTGGGAGTAAGCATCTCATGGGTAGAGGGAGGAGTAGGTGATATATGGATATGGTCATCATTTTGTGACATCTTGTATGGATTGGACACTTGATCTTGTTTCTGGATGTTGTCTTCAATATGCTTTGGTTCATGTTCTTGACATGGATCAATTGTAAGGATGTATTTAGTAGAAGTGGATTTGGAAATGACCATTGGTAGACTTTGGAAAAATATGTTCATCATACTTTGGAAAAAAGTATTTAGTTTTGTCCTTCAACTTTGGTTGAGTAGTCACTGTTGGTGTTGGATCTTCATTGCTGCTAGTTGTTTTAGAAGTATATGAATTTTCAGCATTCACCTGCATGCGATAAATTTTAGATGTAAATATAGAAATACTTATTTATATTATGTGAAGATGGTAATAAAAATAAAACAATGTAATTATATGCATAACAATATTTGCAGTAACTTTAATTATGTTATGGGAATTTATAGTGTTTTGTATTACTTACGTGGATATTGAAAAGTGAATGTAAGTTCTACAACAATTTCATCTCTGTTGGTTGTATGTATTTGATGGGTCCATGTGTTGCAATTGGATGAATTGGCATATCTTTTTTGTGTTTTGCTTTTGTTATAATAGCCTACACAATCTAAGAATAGGTTAGGCAACCCAATTTGTTAGTGCAATGATGGTTTTATGCAAACTACAAAATTTGGGAAAAAAAGGGTGAAAGATTATGTTTTGGGTGGAAGTAAATACTAGTAGCTATACTGAAACAACCATTGCAAGAGTATATGAATGTGGAACATCCACCTGCATGTGATTGCAAGTGTGGTGTAAGTATAGAAATAGTAAAATGTAATGTATTAATATGGTAAGGAGTAAGGTAAACAAATACAATGTATTGAGAGAGTGGTATGTTTATGTATGTGTACCTGTACTCATTATAATGAGAGGAGATGTAGTCGATGCTCTTCTTTTTTCCTAATAATTGTGTATGGATTATTCTTCATTCTTGAGTATCGATCGAAGGAAAAGGGTGGTTCTATCCTAAGTCCTCGTATTGATTTAACTCTAGATATAGCTGTAAAAGTCAATCCTTGTCTTTCTTTTTTACCTATATCGATAGTTGCTCTTTCGATTGTTAATCCTTGGGATTTGTGTATTGTAATTGCCCATGCCATGCATAGTGGTAGCTGTCTATGGTTACCTAGAGATATTGGTGCTATTGGAATAGTTGTTGGAGCGTCTATGTTCCAAGGTGGGCCATTGTAAGTATCAAATTTTACTACTACATATAATAGTAAATTAGGTGGTTTAGAGCTTTTTGTATATACAATATCTAAGACATCTCCAAGAGAACCATTTACAAGGCTTGCCTGAATCCATAGGTTTGTAGTTAGCATGATGCATTGGCCTCTACATAGGAGGAGTTCATGGGGAAGTTGGTCAACATCAATGTCGATGTTTGGTTTTGTGGATGTTTGTTCTGAAATACTAAGTGCTATAGGCTGATTTAACAAGTGAAGCTTTTTTTTGTTGTGTGTTCCAACTAAATCATTCGTAGGAAACAAGTGCATTGCTAGGTCAAAAGACCTTTTTTCATTGTTTGATAGTTGTGTGTTTGTGCAGTTCATTAGTTGCTCCCAATCTTGTTCATTTGGTTCTGCATTACAGATGTTTTGTAGAGTTCTTCAGAAGTTAGTTTGAGCTTGGGTGTCCCCATGTTGGCGAAATATTGTTTCTAGTGTGACAATAGTAGTGAATTGTTCCCATAGGGCTTTCGCATTTGTGTGGGAGGCGTAGATAGGTTTGTCCATAACAGGGGGTAGTCGTGCAAAGTCACCTACAAGAATGATAGATATTCCACCGAAGGCCAAGTGTTGTTGGTGGGGGAAAGCCTCACGTAGCCTACTATCAATCTTCAAGAGTAATTTTGGGCCTAGAAAGCTCATCTCATCAATAAGGAGGTATTTTATGTGTCTCATGTTTTGTTGAAACAGTGCAAGTGATTGACCCTTTAATGGTTGCATTTCTTTGATAGGAATCTTGAGGGCTAAATGTATAGTTGAGGCATGTATGTTGAATGCTGCAATTCCTGTAGGAGCAACTACAAGGAGTGGGTTATGTTGTTGGGGTGCTACACTAGAAAGGGAGTGTTTAATGCAATGAATGAGATAAGATTTCCCTATTCTTGCTGTGCCTTGTATGATCATGTGCAAGGGTTTATCGAATGCACAAGCATTACAATGGTCTAGTACAAGTGTTAGAGCGAGTTGTTGTTTTGAGGAGAATGGATTTCAGAGGTTGTTAAACTCAAATGGTGTTTGGCTGACATTATGGTACACCTTGTTTGTGCTTACGAATTGCTCTGCAGTTTCATGTAAAGCTTGAGGCGTTGTACGTTCATTCCAGTTGTTGGAAGTGTCAAAGTCGCGTCTTCCAAGCATATCAAGGGAATTAAGATTTCCATGAGTACCAAGACCCAGTTGTGATAGGAATTCCCACTCATTCAACTGTATTGTATCTCCTATATTGCTTTCAAGCTCTACTTCTTCTGCATCTTCTTGATTACCCTCTTCATTAGGTTTACGTTCAATATGCCACACATTATATTTAAGTATTTTCATCTCCTTCCAGTTTGCAACAATATCCTCTATAACGATTCTAATTTCTGTGACCAAGTCTCGAAATTGCTTGTAAAGAAGTAGTTCACTCCAACAAAATGTCTCAAAATGGTCTGAATCTTCCTTTGGAATAGCACTAAATCGGGGAAAGACACTGATAATTGCCTTTTGTTTCCTTTCTGTCCACTTACCTCCTTTGCGATTTGATGAGAATGAGAATGATTGTGTAGATTCAAGTAGTGTTACTTTATCCATTTGAGGAGGACGTTGTGTGTACAATTGGAGATAAGTTGGTTGCAATGTGTTTTCGCTTGGGTTTGTCCTAATTCGATTGAAAACTTTTCGCCCAACATTAAGTGTCATGAATGTGCGGCTGCAAACAACAAGAGGAAATTTGTGCAGCATGTGGCACGTTTCTTGTGCACCTATATCACGATCAACAATAATATCAGACATGAATTTTCTATATGCTGTGAGAGCTTTGTCTTCTGGTGCTTGATTTCTACAAATGCGTGTTAACATATCGATACAACTTTCAAATTTTCGTTCTGCTTTCACAACATATTTTGCAATGTACTTTAAGACAAGTGTTTTTGAAAGCACGGGTTGACAATCCATATTGGCTCTCCATATGGAAAGCATTTCTGGACTATGTATATTCAACCTATCATCATTGCGTGCAGGGGAGAATGTTTTCTTCCCATGTGCATCACTGCACAAGGAAGTGGTGGCACATTCTGGCCAGGGCGCATTATACCGACACTCCATGTTGGTTCCTTTCTTGTGAAGGTAGGTATATTTTGAACATTTGGTGTCTTTGGACATGGTTGAGTAACTCTTCATAGTCGGTAAGTGTATTTGTAGCAAATATTTCAGCCGTTGTTAATAAGCATGGATCGTCTTGTAGAGATCGATGTCGTGTGTTGTTCCTGTCTACTGGATTATGAGGATTCCAGGCACTTACATATTTGTTAGCTATGTCTACATTAGTATGATTGCTCCAGTCAAGTTTGTCCATGTTTGGTGCCCCTTGGAGCCAAATGAACCCATGTACATGGGCAGACCCTCGATGTTGTCACTCGTATCTATACCAATAGTCTGTTGCATAGAAGAGCTTCTCTAAGACCTCTTCGCGAAATATTGTGAATCGTCGATGCAAGTATAAGGACGTGGTATGTGGGTTAGTAACAATGTTATCTATGCGATTCCTATTGTTTTTTGTTGTTGGTGTTGCTCCCTTTGAAAATAGTTGGTGTAAATCAGGCCATTTTGTATCTGTAGCACTTAAGGTGAAGAATAGTGTGGGGGAGTCTATTTGGTTGATCATGTTCGACAGCTCACCGTGACACTTATTCCAATATGCTCATGTGCCTCTAAGGGAGGATCCATAATGCATCAACTGTTTTGCTAATTTAGTGTCTGGCAACTATTGTATGTGGCAACGAAGATTGTCAATGGTGGTTGGAATGCAGTCCTCAACATTTTTCTAAACAAAAATAGAGGCAACACCTTGGCTTCGGTGTCGCATCAACAGGTTTAAGACAAAATATCTAAACCTTGGATGGCTTCCAAATCTATTATCATGAAACCTCATTAGGTGTAACACATATTCGTGCATATCAACTTGCCTATAGCGAGGTTGCAAATGTAGTGCACTGCCCTTTGGAAAGAGTGAAGGAAAAGCCATGTCTAAAAGGCCCTCTATGTTATATTCATTAACTGGTGAAGACTCAAGTGTTGGCCAATCAATAATGGTGTCATTTTGATCTCTAACTTGCAATGTTTCTTTGATGATATCTAGTTCATGGTGTTTATTTGGTAATCTAGCCATAAATGATGAGGAGGAAGTGAAATCATTGTCTGTTGGGTTATCATCAAAGGCTGCTGCATTGTTTGGTGCAACCATACGTTCATTGGTATCAATAATGTTATGAAGCATATTAGAAATGTTTGTATTTGTATAAGGGAGTTCTTCGAGGGATGCAAAATCCACCTCAACATCTTTGTAGTAAGGGTCATATGTGAGTTTATATTTCAGTGCGGACCAAACACGATGCCTACTTACATAGCAATCGTAATGGTCACCTTTTGTATTGGTTCTTCGAACCACCAACACATCCAAGGTTGCAATTCTATGTGGTAGGTATTTTGCTATGGTTTTGATATCTTGTGGGAAACAAATTGTGTGCCCACTATATTTGTATTGGCCTCCACGAGCATGAGTAACTTGTATTATTGGATTGACTCGTGCTATAAGCATTTCTTCAACTTGTGTGAGTTTTTGTAACTCGTAAGGTTGTACTCCTGGGTCCATAGAGTTGGACGATGAGAAACTATGTCTACCTTTCTCACGAAAGCATCTAACACAAATTGGACCACTTTGTGTTGAGTTGGTCTGTATTCCTGGGTAGCTTTCATGGAAAATTATGCAAGTTGGCATGTTTTACAGTTTATCTATTTTCGAGCGAAATCGTTTAGACGCTTCAACAAAGTCTATGTTGGTTTGTGGTAGGCTTGTGGCATGATTTTGGAGATTTTGCATTGTTTGGTGTGCAGACTTTGACAACCCTTGGTCAGAAGGGTGTTCATTTTGGGATGTTGGTGCGTTAGCCTGTATTGTTTGTTTGCCTATGTGTTGCATATGACGACGAATGATTATTTCTTCTTTATATTGACTATAATAGTCATGACTTCTTTTATGAGATTGCATGCTTCTAGGGTTTGATCTTGCCATCTGTAAAGGAATAGGAGCTACCATCATCAAATGGACAATTACAAAAACATATAAAATTAAAGAATATAAACTTGTGTGGGGAGAATTATCCATTGTATGGAATGAGTAACTCAATCATTCTAATTTTGATAATTATTTTGAGATATTATTAGTATGCTATATACATAAGATTAACAATATATTCAATACACATGTGACTTTGGAATTCCATGTATGCATAAAAAAGTATACAAAGTGTACTATGTAAGATGTTACAAAATTGTATTTACATTACATTGTTGATTGTATTGAACGAGTTCTTCAATCATTTTAATTTGATGGAAGAGATCAATGACATTATTTTCATTATAACAATCTCTTCAATACACATGTGACTTTAAAATTCCATGTATGTAGTAAAAAGTATACAAAGTATACTATATATAAGATGCTAGAAAACTATATATACATTACATAAGCAATCAACCTATACCTAAACACTAGTAATATGACACATATCATTGATGCCACCCAACATGAGCAAATTTTCTGCAACAAGATCCAGCTCATCAACCTTTGTGATTGTTGATTTTACCTGTCCTTCAACACCACTTGAATCATAGGAATTGGTGATTGTGAAGATAAATTGCTTGAATAATACTCCCTTTATTATGGTCTTAGATTCAATTTCTTTTCCAGGATTGAATTGCAACATGTATAAATCATTTGCAGACATTCCAAGAAGTGTGGTGGCTGGTTCTTCAAAAGCAATAGCCCATAATATTCCTGTATGATCTGCTAGCTTTAGTTGAAGTATGTATCTGTAGTCACATTTAGCAGTCGTAGCTTTGCACTTTGAACAATACCATGTTTGATCAGCATTTTGGACAACCTTTTTTTTACATTGTTTTCCATCTAACTCAAGGGGACAAGATGGATAGCAAAATGAATTTGTTTTTATGAATTGCACTGTTGCTTTTAGAGTGCATTGGACAATTTGTTTCACATTGGTAGTTTGTTGTTCAATATTAGCAATTGTTTTTCTCATAAGCACGAGAGGTGCATCCAAAGGTTGTATATTTGATGGAGTAATATCAGTCCCATTTTGTTCAAACCATGATTTGAGCTCTTCTGCCTCCTTTAAGATTGTGTTTATAAATAGGTGGGTGCTTGCCAAAGTGCTTATGACCTTACCATTATACTCAGTGACACGGCCATTTTTTATTGCAAGTACAATAACATGATTTGAGTGATACATATCTTGAAGTTCTCTGCCTTCTTTTTCAGTTGTTGGACCCCATAAAGTAATATTAATGGTAGATGAAGAGATATCTATCAACTTAATGCTCCTTCGAAGAACTTCAGTCCCATCCCTCCTCCTTATGGTTGAACTCGGGTCCACACATATGACTATTCCAATAACGTCAACAAGGACATTATTGTTTAGTTTTGCAATGTCCTTGAATGGTGTGAAAGAGAACTGATGTTTGGGAATTGCAAGGTCATCTTCAGATAGAGAAATTTTGGAATCTTCTACTAAACAAATCTCAAGCTGGCTATTCAATTTGTTGTATAACCTATTAGCTGACTTAATAGTTCCACCAGATATTGTATATACTTCTCCAACAAGAACTTTCATGTAGTGAAGGTTTGCAACTTCATTAAAGCAAGTTACACGTATTTCAGTGCACTCACAATCAATGATATCAAATGAAAAGACCTGCCCTTGTCCCTTCTGTGTGTTGAAGCGATACATTTGTTTTTTCATTGTTACACGGCCCTTTATAAGCCACCTTGTTTGGAATGGATTCAAATTTCTAATAGGTGTAATATTGGAGGGAATTTCATTCTTTTGCAGAGATGAACATAATCCAAAAAGTGCCTTGCGGGGAGGTGGCTTTGTTACCCTAGCACAGTCATTCATGCTTGTAGATGGAGTAGTTGAGCTCATAGCATTTCCTTGTTGGGCTTCTTTTTCAAGTAGGTAGATGGGTTGACCAATGATATCTTGCTGCAAATAGGGAAATTGTAGCCTATGAGTTTAATAATAGATCCTTTATGGAGTCCTTTAGAAGCTATGTAGTGGTTGTACTTTTGTGGAAGTGTAGCCTTTTGCTTATGTACCCCATCTGATAGCTCCACTCTATATCGAGTAGCTTGTTCAAGGCCATGTCCAAATAGTGAAATGTCTAATGCTTGTAGATGGGGTTGCAAGTTTGGGGTTCCATCATTGATCATCTTGATCGCATTTTCAGTCAAAGTATACATTCTCATCAGAGGTGGTTGTGTCACTATAACACTATCATCCAGGCTTGTAGATGTGGCCTTTACTTGCTTGGATTCTTCTTCAAATAGGTAGGCGGGTTGCCCAATGATATTTGGATGCAAACATGTGATTTCAACTTCAGATATCACAATCCACCTATAATGGTACAATGAATAAGTATTATGAAAAGGAAAAAATGTTACACTATGGGTTCAAGAATGCTAATTTGTAAGCTGTGATTTGCTATTTGGTAGAAAAGCATCCAAATATGGCGGCTCACCTTGAACTGCAAATAATAGGGCAACTATATTTGATGAGTTTAAGTACAGACCCCTTCTGGAGTTCTTCAGAATCTATGTAGCAGTTGTATTGTGTTGGAAGTGTAGCCTTCTGCTTATGTATCCCATCAGATAGTTGTAGTATATAGCGATTGGTTGGTTCAGGGCCATGGCCAAACATTGAAATATCTAATATTTGTAGATGGGGTTGCAGGTCTAGGTTTCCATCAGTGATCATCTTAATTACATTCTTAGTCAAAGAAATCATTGTAACAAGGGACCAAACTAGTCCTTGCAAAAAACGTAAATTGCAAGTAGCAACTATTACTTACTACAATTGACATATTAAATCATACTTTGTGAGGTAGAAAATGAATATGTTGTATAGAAAACAGAATGAAGCTTACTAAGTTGATAGTAAATGAAGGACACAATCTAGTTAATTGAGACCATGCAAGCACTAGTTGAAATAGAGGTGCTTAGAAAATTTACATAGTGTACAACAAATTTGGAAGAATACCTGTAAATGTGATTGCGAATAGTTTTGTTTATCAAAATAGTGGCCTTTTGAATTTAACTTGCTGCATTTATAAGATCAAAAAATAGAAAAGGTAGTGAGTTAAAAAATTAAAATGAACCAGACAATTTTAACCTATATTGGCCAACATTCAATTGCGTTCAGTGTAAGTAAATAATGAACCCAAACTAAAGATCAAGACACTTTGAAATACAACTTTGTAGCTATAAGGAAGATATATGGTGTTTTTTTTTTTTTGGTGAAACTTTATTATAAGAAAATGTGTTGTGCGTTGTACATGTTTCTTTTGTATGGTAATTTAATATACTATAGTGTGGTATATTTTAAAACAATGAATCTAGTTTAAGATAATACCGTTGCTAGAGAGGGTTTGGGTTTGAGGAAGAGATTCAAATATTATCGGTCTTCTAAGTTAATAAATTGTAAGGAATGTAAGTAGGTCAAAAGAACAATGCTTGAAGAAGACATAACATTATGTAGTTGAACGAACAAAGATGCAATATTATAACAATAGTACATAGTATATGTCTATATTTATGAAGCACAAGCGTATTACATGGTGTTGTAGTAGGTTGCATCTAATCTTACATTTCTTGTTGAGATTTATAAAATAGCCAAAAGTGTATTACATGGTAATGTATTGGGTGATGCAATGTATTTTTGATGCAATGCCAAATGCCTTGTTCATAGCATATCCGACCTTACATTTCTTGTACGAATTTACAAAATAGCCAACTATGCATAAGTTGGTAGAAGTCATACATAGATGGTTAACTCAAACACTATATACACATTTATAAACTGAAAGTGTATTAGGCATCATTCAGGTAATTCTGGAATGCTTCTTTTATGTAGATTGAGCCACCTTGTGCGTAGAACTCATTTGCTTTCATCTCACAAAGGAACATGGAGAAGGAACCCAACTTTGCACAAGTTTTGTGGAATTATCGTGTTGTTATTTCCATTGATTGAATGTCACTTTCTTTTACACTTTGCATGTTTTGAACAGTGGCCCTTGCTTGTTGGAGCAAGTCAAGGCAACTAACGGTAATGTCATTCGCAAAATATTGTACCAAGCTTGTAGAAGCGCTATTCGAATTGACTGATGGTGTTGAGTTGGTTGACACAGTGGGGAGACTTGAGCTACTCGAGATTTCAATAATATCATTGTGTTGATGGAGATTGTCCATACCTGAGTGAACTATAATATTTTGAATTATTTTGCTTTAAAAATAAATACCCATAATATTTTGAATTATTTTGCTTTAAAAATAAATACCTCTAACCTTCAAACATAAATTTTACTCTAATGAAATATCATACTACTTCAAAAATTCATTAAATGAATAGATATATTGCAAATTTTACAACTCTTAGTAGATATTTTGCTAATTTGCTTATTGAATTCCAACAATTTGACAAAATTTAAATCTAAGCATTTTAAATTATACAATTCATAAACAAAAGCTAACTTTAATAGCTCATTGCTAAAGTGGATTTATTTAAAATTTACGGCTCCTTCGTTAAAATATTGTATTATAACTTATAATAACTAAACTGGATTCTATGACAATAGTTTATCAAAAAATGTAATCTATAATGCATTGCATAGAAAACTAATATATTTAAATATACAAATATGCAAATTTGACCTTAAACCTTAAATAATATAAAAAGTAAAAATTAATAAATAAGTCACTAATCATATTATTTAATTTAATTAGTTGCGTAATATAATCATTCCTCCTTGCTATCCAAAGATAATTATTGAGCCTCACCAATTTATACATCACTCAATATTTGTTTTTCAATTAAATAGCTTTTTTCAAATAATAAATAAGTTAGACTTTGAATGGGGCGAATATAAAAGAAAAATATTAATTATTAAGAATTAAAATTTAAAAATAGATTAAAGAAATATATTTATAATCTTATGATAATATCCATTTATTTACCTTTCATTATAATTTTTAAAAAAAGAAAAGATAACATTACAAATTTATGTTTACAAATATTTTTACATAATTAAAATAAATAGATTGTAATTAAAAAAAATAGATTTAGATATTAATATTTTAATTCACCCTTTTTTTTTCAATTCTCATAATTAAATTAAAATGATTATAGCAATGACTTATTTCCATCTCTTTTTTCTTTTTAAATGCCAATCATCCAATGAATAACTTACAGACACAACATGTCAATGTACAAGATTAAATTTGTTAAAACAAAATATTAACTGGTTATATGGAATTAAATTAAATTTAGGAAAGTAAACGCTCAGTCCTTGTTGCAGCATTATACAAGAATTTCCCTATTTCAAGTGATATTTCCCTAATTAGTTTATATTAGATGGAGACTCGAGCTAGCGGTTTGGAGTGATTATTTAGGGTACTGAACGCCTTTGGGTCATACGCCCCACTACCTATGATTTCCTTTCTACCCTCACATGTGCCCAATAATTACTCCAACATATGTTTATTTCTGTTGCTTTTATTTTTTTCCTTTACCTATACGCGGAACTAGCAGCTTCATTTTATTCTTTCCCTAATGCATATGTGCAGCTTCTTCATCCTAACCCTAGAGGCTTTCCATGCGATCCTTTTTTGACAAAGCAGAGAAGAATGTGACAGTGGCAACATTGTCCGATGGTGGCTTGAAAAAATATTCACCTGGAGGAAGGGCGAACCACTATTCAATGGCAGTTGAGCAGGGAAAGGAGATATGTGGCAACATTATCAACATAATGATGCATGTGGACTCACCTTAACTGCTGTTCACACCGCCATGCTAATCGACTCCAATGTCATGCACAAATTCAGCCTCTTGAATTAGCAGTGGTTTAGACAGCTAGTAGTAGTTATAGTTTACTCTTAGTTTTGTCAATCTTAATGTTGAGCAATCAATGCATGACTGATGCATGCTCTGTTTTATTTGTTTATCTCCTATTTTAGGATGCTGCGTACTTTATTAATAGTTAGTGTTATCTCTGTTTTTATTAGTTTTTTAATAAAAAGTGTTTAGCAACAGTCATAAAAAATTTCATATGTTATGTAAGCTTGAGAAATAATACTGATTAAAATTTGTTCGCTGCTTGCAATTTCTATGTGGAGCTATGAGTATTTATCACTATTTCTTTATTTGCTGGTATTTGCCTATCTCTATCACAGTCTTCCTCATCTCAACCTTCCTCTCCACTAAACTTGATCTCTCCACGGCAACTACATCTAAGAGGGTTCTGGCAAATAAGTATGGTAACAGTTTTGCAGCTAAGAGGGTTCCACGGTGGGTAAATTTTAGTGCTTTACTGCAATATTTAACAGAAACGAGATTTTATAATTTCTCAAATACTAAAAACTAGGAGCAGGCACTGGAAATTTCAATCTTCTGATTGAATAGGGAAGCTTAATGGTAAAAGTGGACATACAATTTATATATATATATATATATATATATATTTTAAAAAGAGTAGTCCACAGCAGTCAATTCCAATTAAAACACATATTGTGAACAAAAAAATTACTAATAGTGTGTGATGTGTAGACAGTATTATATTCAAAGATTTGTGTATGCACAAATAAAGATTTTTTTTTTTTTTATCAAATTCTAAATTATGAGGAATACATTGCAGGAATTTTATTTATAGATTCAAAAGCAAAAAATAGTGCAGGAATTGCTGGTAAACAATCGGAAGCGTGTGCAAAAGAGTACCGTGGGGTTGCAAGAGTTCCTATTGCTAGTATGCTCTATGCTTTTATCGCCTTATAATGCTTCCAGTAATCACTGTCTGTAATATTTTTTGTAGAAGCTGTTGTTTTTATTTATATTAACTGACTTCTTTCTTTTTGTAGGGGCAATGGGTGGTGGCATTCATTTATGTCTATGAATGCATTTAACACCAGCATTAAATGGGGTAGAAGCAAGTTTTATGAGCAGAAGAGATGTTCGAACACAGGTGGAGTTAGATATTTCATCTGCGTAAGTCCATTTCAACAGCTGTAGATTTGTTTTTTTATCGGAGTAAATCGACGGGACATGCAGATCCAAGTGATTCATTTGAGTAAATCCATTTTAACAGGTGTAGATTTGATTGTATATGGGAATAAATGGATGTGACATGTTCGTTGAAGGCAGAAGTTCTTGAGACAGTTCTGGAGACATTTGCTACCACTACATTTAATGCACTAGTTGTTTTCCATTTAAATTTGCATTTACCTGAAACCGTTAGTTGTTTCATCTAACCTTTAGCAGTATGATGCGTGAGACAGGTTTTGTGTGAAAGCTCACACCATATATAGCCTATCGGCTAATTAAAATTTTTAGCAATTTTTAAAAATAATTGTTATAAGTAAAATAAACATTCACATTTTTAATTGAATAAAAAGGTTATATATATATTATATTATTATTTCACTTTCAAAATATTAGATGGAATTAACTAAAGTTATCTATGTCTAATAGGTGGAGTGAACTAGTGGTAGAAGGATTGTAACTCATTTAGAACTAGATAAGTGTTAATCAAGTGCATAGGTCATGGACATGTAATTGATTGATTTACTACCTAGATAAGTGGTAATCAAGTGCATAAAACATGGGTACATAAATAATTGATACAACTAACTAAGTGAGATTATCTTAACTAGGTGCATATAAAGAAATACAGTAATAAACTAAATGAAAAAATAAATAGTGGTCCAACACCCCTCTATAAAAGAAACATAGGTAGGGTAGGAAAAGAAGGGTCCCAACAAATGTGTAGCAATATTAGGTAACCTTGTATAAATATAGAAAAATTCTCCTTTAAAACCCATTAAGAAAATCCTCCCAAAAGATGTGAGAAGGTCTAGGTGACCCCTCTCGAAGGGATGATTTCTTACATCCCCAAGAGTTTGAAGTGATGGATGATTTATTTTAATAAAGAGTTTGGTGAAAATATCTAAAATATTATCTATTGTAGAACAAAACTGCAAATCAATGACCTACTCTTGAAGTAGCTTTTGGAAAAAGTGCATGTGGAGCTAAATATGTGTTTGGTATGCTAATGATGGACTAGGTTCTTAAAGATTTGAATGACATTGTTTATCACAAAAAATGATGGATGGATTTTGAAAAGTAATACCAACCTTATTGAGGACATTTTGAAGCCAAATAGTTGGCAGCTTTAACAACCACTTGATACTCAACCTTAGCTAAAGAAAGAGCAATAAAATTTTGCTCCTTGCTTTCCAAAAAAATAGGGATCAAACCAAAAAGAAATTTGTATCCTGATGTAGAATTATGATCATCAATATATCACTATCCTTATTAGAATCCATGTATTCAATCAAATTTAAACTTGTACCCATTGTATAGTGATTCCCATATTTATGAACTCATGTCATGTATGTAATACAATATGCATTTAGTAGCTTTAAAATGAATCTCATGGGGATCCTATATGAAGCGTGAAGCCATGACAACTACAACAAAAAATATTGGGGTGAGTGTGCATTAGATACATGAGGTTGTCAACAAGTTGACAATACAAATAAAGGAGTCAAGTTAGGCTTACAATAATTCATATAGAACCAAGCTGTAAGATCAAGAGAATACTTGGGCTAAGAAAGGGTGATCCTAGAAGAGGATTTTGCAATCTCAATCCTAAAAAATAGAGCAATAAACTAAAAGGATAATTGCATGGAAATGGGGGACCAAAAAGGGGTCTTAAGTGGTCACTTTTTTTCCAAAAAAAAAAATCTTGGATGAGAAATTAAAGATATTTATTCTTAAAATTTGTAGACACAACAAGAACAAGAGTCATAGTGCTTTGAATCTACTTTCTAAACTACTAATTTTTTTAAATGATGGAGATTAAAGGGTTCAAAAAGGAGGAGCACACACACAAAGTGCTCCTGTTTTTGTCCAAAAATCATAACATAGTGTCTAGTGTGCTACCCCTCAAATGTTAACTTTTTTTAGTATTTAAAAAATTACTTTAGTGAGAAAATAGCTAAGACCATGTAGTTTATGCCCAGTTTTTCTACTATTCTTTTAATTAATATACAATTTTCTACTAATTTTCAAAGTAGACACATCTTGAAAAAAACTGAGAGTGCTCCCCCCAAATTTTATTAGAAACTAATCAAAAATCAATTTATTTGACTATGTATAGAATAAAGTCTAGTTTTAAAAAATGTAATTTATTTGAAATTTTGACAAATGACTAAAATTGAAGCCAAAGATACCATATGTAGGTTTTTGATAAAAAAAAGACACTAGCAAAAGAAATTAAAGATCAAAACCTTCATATTCTAAACATGAAAAAAATACATGGCTAGAAAGCAAAGAGAGAGCTCAACATTATTATCATTTTTTTTACTTGACATTGAAACACATGGAAACTAAGTAGGTTGGCTAAGATTTTGATCACGTTTGATGAGAGAAACAAATTTTTTATAATAATGCAATGAATTAGGTGGATGAGGGCCAAATTGGTGATATATAGCAAAATTTGGAATTTTCAAGACCAACTGCTAGAAACTGGAATTGGATATAAAAAAAGCTCATAGAGCAAGATTTCACATAGAAAATTGATGCCAAATTGATTGGTCAGGGGTGTGGTGCCCTAATTGCAAATTAGGGGTTTTAATTTTAGAATATGCACAACTGTGTGTCATATTGAAGGTCTAATTTTGTGAAACCCCAGGTTTGAGAATTGATAGAGTTCAAAAAATCAGTATGCCCTAATTTGATGATTAGGAGCACATGCAAGCATGAATGAAATTTTTTAAGCATTCAAAGGCATTGATGGATAAAATTAGTTGCATAAATGGGTGCCCCTAGAAGGTATGAGGTTATGATGAAATTGATATGCTAATGACAAGGTGGCAAAATATGTTTAAGTTTATGTATTTGTAAGGGAAAAAATGGTCTAAATGGTCTATTTTTTTCAAAGTAAACATGTAACATTTGCAAATTTAAATGAAATAACTTAGATCTAAGCCCTAAAAAAGGAAAATCAGATCTAAAATTATGCAATTAAATTCAAACTATTTTGCAATTGTGATCTAAATTGAAAATACTAAAGTACTTAAAATATAAATGCTTGATTTTGTAAGTGAATGAAACACAAATCACTAACAAGATATTCAAGTAACCTAGGTTATTGATCAATTTTATGAATTTATGCTATAAAAATAAGAAAATTGTAAGCATATGATATGTCAGGTTCAACAAAATGTGTATTAGAAAAAGTGATTCTAGATCTAAATAATAAATTAACTAGAATTAACTCTTTTTCTTTGACTCCACATTTGAACACAAACCAACTAGGATTTTATGATTGGCTAGCTGCCACAAGGGAGAGCCAATCTACTAGGGTTTGGTTACTTTGAATTACAAATGGGAGGAATTTGATGTGTGTTTTAACAAGCCTATTTGACATAAACCTTAGATATGAAAATGCAATTTATCGCATAGACAAAAACAATTTAAATTGATGGAACAATTAAAGATCTAAAAATGGAGATAGAGAGGAACCTAAACTTAAAAATTGAGCCTAAATTTGAGGGTCAGGAGCATGGGCACCCTAGACTAGATATGATGATTTTTTTGGATCTGTAAAACTCTGATGATGCATTATAGTTTTCTCTATATTTCTTATGACCTACTACTGGTGAAACTTTTAGATCTAAATTGCACACATAAAGAGAGGAGAAAAGGTTATGATGTATAGGGGATTGCCTTAGAATTCATACCCTATTTTGGTGTTTCCACCTCCATTTACAAAAATTGATGATGGTTGAGAGAGATTACCCTAGGTCATGCAGAAGTTGAATGAACAATAATTGACTAAAATAATGAATGATAAAAGGAAATGTTACCTTGTGAAGACAATAAAATGATAAAGGTAAATAACATAGAAGATAATGCAATAAACACAATACCATCACCTAAAACCCTTCTTTCTCCTTAGATAGAGCTAAAGTAGAGTGGACACTAGCTCCACTTGATTTTATCTTTTGATGTGTTGATATAGGAATGTTGTTACTTATCAAACCAACATCATGATGATAGATCAAATAGATAGCTATGAATATGATGATGGGAAATTAGATAGAAAATTGAGAAGTATATAGAAAATTAAACAACATAACAATAGAATGAGAAGAGATTCTACAAATTGGGTGAGAGACCTTTAATTTATATAATTTTTATGAGAGAAATCTTGGGCCAAGATAAACTAGTTGATGGATGGCTAGGATTGATTGAGGATTAGGGTTTAGATCAAAGTTTTAGTCATATGACAAGTGTCACATGAGGATAAGGGTTAGGTTTAAGATTAGGATTAGGGGAACATCCTTGTGTGAATGGATAAGATTAAGAATAGATAAAATGGAATATTAGTTTGACTTTTGTGAAGTGTTTAGGTTCAATGAATTTAAACAATGTCTTAGTTAGACATGTGAAAGGGACACTTGTCACATGATGAAAAGTTCATATTGTGATTCATGCAAATGGATTCAATGGATAGTATTAAATAGACAAGGATTGAGGGATAAAGTAGAATTCAATAATAGAGGAAAATGTAATGAGCATTAATATTAACTATTTAGTTAAAAATTAATGAATTGATTTAGTTGGAGGATTTTGGGATAAGGTTAGAATTAAATAAATAAATGTAAGGTGATGTATAAGGGTAATGGATAAATTAGTTAATTAAATATATTATTTATTTAATTAATGGCTTAGGACAAGGGTATGTGCAGGTTAATGGTGGGCCAAAAAGTGGCAATGAAGAAAAAACCTGTATTTCATCGACTGAAAAAATGCGAAAAGAACATGTTGACTTTTTTTAGGCTCGGGTGTCACCATACCTAACACCAAACCTAATTTTACAAATCGGATATCCGATTTGTAAAAAGAATATATTAAAAACTTCTATCGCTTTTTTGAAGTCATTCGGCTGAGAAGAACCTGCAGGCGCATAGTGCATCCATTCTTCGCGTAACAGATATCCAATATAGGCTAAATTCGATTTGGAAAGGTAAGATTTTTAATTTTTATTTGATTTGATTCAATTTTGATTTAGATTTGAATAATTTCATATGGTTTTTTGTTGATTTTTTTTAAAAATAGGGTTTTTGATTGAGTTTTTGTGAAAAAATTGAGTTTAGAATAGATTTTGATAAAAAAATGAATGTTTTTTGTGGATTTTTTTTCACAATAGGGTTTTTGATTGAATTTTCATGAAAAAATTGAATTGATAATGGATTTTGATAAAAAAATGAATGTTTTTGTGGATTTTTTTTCAAAATAGGGTTTTTGATTGAATTTTTATGAAACAATTGAGTTCAAAATAGTTTTTGATAAAAAAATGAATGTTTTTAATGGATTTTGATTTAAAAATAGTGTTTCATTTATATTGTCTAATTTTAGATTAATTATTTTTTAACTTTAATCAGGCTTTTTGGCTGCTAAGAATGAAAATGCACAAATTCCACCAGTTGAAAATGAAAATCCACCAGCTGAGAATCAAAATGCAGAGATTCCAAATGCTCCACCACCTCCGCAACCATCAATTGAACAGTTAATTCATGAAAAATTGGAGCAATTGAGGGGAATTTGTGATGTTTATAGGAAAATCCCTCGATTATCCCATATGTCAACCACATTGACAGGAATAATTACAAATGTAGAAACCCTCTCCACCCAACATAATGCATTTCATTCGTGGCGAGAAACCATGAGGCAATATTATGCATGTGGAATGTCTTATAATGATGTGAAAGATCTCCAAATAACAAAAGCCCAAATAGCCTCTTTATTTATTAACCCCAGCACTAGTTTGCCAGTTAATGTTAACAAGCCAAAACTTTCTATAAAATGGTGCACGCATAGGGGTATAGTAGATAACTTTTGGGATCGTTCATGTATGGTTTTTGATAAACCACCCAACAATAATCTTGATGTACCTTTTTACTTTATTAAAAAATTATATGCTGAGTTTTTGTTAGGGCATCATGTCAATTACTTTGACATTAAACCCTTCCAGGGCGTTGGTAGAGGTATGCCTCAGGATAGGCTAGGGGCAGCTAGAGTAGTTAGGTGCCCACATGTTCCCCATCCTCCCCTTCCTTTGCCACCTCTAGTACAACATCCAGATATTACGGAGGATGTAGCCACACAAACTATCCAAGCCATTCACTCTTTGAGTGGTCTTTTGGTTTCCCATGCTTCTTCAATAGCTCAGCCACAGTCTAGTGATCTTGGCGATGGATCTAGTGCTACTGCATCATCCTCCTCGGGTCCACATATTTGTGCGCCACATATTTGCAATACGTGCCAGCAAATATGTTTGGGTCCTATTATACAGCCCCCTGAGCATCCATTAGACACTTCTGATTATGACATCCAGGATGTGGAGATTGAGGCGCAGCGCACGAGTGGAGCACACCCTATAGAGTCCTCTGCTAGAGAGGTGGACATTGGAGTAGTTACACGGGTAACATTTAAGGTGTAAATTCATAACTTGCATTTTTTATAAAATGAATATTAATAAGAGATAGTATCGAGTACTAATATTTATTTACATGGTCTATTTAACAGTTAATGTTTGAGGAGGAGCT
Organism: Sequoia sempervirens; assembly: GCA_007258455.2. Classification (NCBI taxonomy): domain Eukaryota; kingdom Viridiplantae; phylum Streptophyta; class Pinopsida; order Cupressales; family Cupressaceae; genus Sequoia; species Sequoia sempervirens. The sequence goes on along the minus strand of VDFB02288757.1, from coordinate 3,061 downwards.
CACACACATGGTGATAGCACCCTTAGGGCCATTTCATTTTGCCTTGACATGCACACAGTATGTATTTTTTCACTCACTCATTTACATTTTTTTACTGTATATTTGCTTGTCATTTGAATTGTCAATAATGAAATTATATATTAACTTATATGTTTATCTTACTCTCTGCTTGTAGCAAACACCTAGTGCGAGCGAGGTGCGATGCTCTCCAAGACTATGGAGGCACAGTGTTGGATAAGGGAAAGGTAATTGAACTCAAATTTGATTGAATTAAAATTTATAAGATCTTTTTATTGATTATGCATACATTGACATAGATTCGTAGTTTCATATGTACTTGTCATTTTTATATACAGGCGGTTGTGGGCTATACATCATTGTTGATAAGTGCCACAACACCTAAAGGAGTAGGTATTCGAACGCCTGAAGGAGGAGGTGTTGAGACACCTAAAGGAGATACAAAAAAAGATCAACCTAAAGAGGTATGTGTTTATTTTATTTTGTTCTTGGTAAATATTTTCTTATTACTGACAATTCTATGCTAACTTGGATAAATTTCATGTTTTTGTTCACATATATAGATTGACGTTACAAAAGTTGGTTTGGTTAGTTCTTTGAGAGGGGTATCTTCTAGGACTCCTGACCCTTCAAAGAGACGTATATTTCAGGTAATCAAGATTTCAATTTTAGAGAACTTCAATTATAATTCAATGTATATTAATTTTTATGTTAATTATTCAATTTTAAATTATATAGTATAACTAATCTCAATTGTGGTTTGAATTTTTCTTTTGCAGCTACCTTCAGAGCCAACGAGTGCTTCAAAGAGGCTCCATTTTGATGATCCACTAGTAGTTTAGGATGAGATAGACATTTTGGCATGTACATTTTGAATGGATACCGAGATGGCATATGCCACATATTGTAAAACTTTGTTTGAGTTGGCGTTGATGCCATTTTTGTATATGGACATACACTTGATTATTGGATAATTTGATATATATAGAAGTTGACAATTGAAATTTAGTTTCCTCCTCATGTGCATGATTAAACTCTTTGAAGCAATGGTTAAATATCAATGTACAATAGCATAAAAATAATGGTTAAATATTATGTAGTTTATATTCATATTGCTGATTACATTGCATTGCACATCTTTCAAACTCAAAGCATTATTTCGCATTGCATAAGTAACAACTAGATACTCATATGATTAACCCTACACCATCTGATTTTCTTCTTCGTAAACTTTCCCATGCCTTAGTAAATTTGGTGGTCCATTTGTAACCATCAATTTTTTTATATAACATAAATTCACCTTTTTCAAAAAATTAATATGGCTAGACTCCCATATGAATACTAATAATATATCATATGACCATTCTTCATATACTTGCTGGCACTTTGTGTCTTCTTAGATGAGCCAAAAGTTGTTGCCCAACTACCTCTACCTTCATCAATGTTCCATATTTTAATCATTCCATCCCAAGATGTTGTGACCATTTGTTGACTAGAAGATTCAATTATTTGTAGGCATGAAATGACATCATCATGCACTTTGACCTAGAAATTTAGGAAAATAATACTATTAAAAGTTGTGAGCTCTGTGAAAAATAGATGTTTATCTGACTGCAACACCATCTAAATATGGATTCTTTTAGAAAATAAAAAGCAAGACATAACTTTTAAACAAATAATTTAATCACAATGTATTTTTCACAAAGAAAATTTGTATAAACCGCTTCTCCATAATGGCTAGTATAGAAAATAATTGCATTGGTAGAACAAAACTCCAAAACATTTTTGATTTCCTTGATTAATTGAATCTCAAGTAGAATCCCCACAATAATTATGTTTTACATAAACCGATAGGAAAACAACATTGCTTGGAAAGTGCATTTCTAATATTTTATGTTCCTTGTACAATAATTTAAATACATTTGAAGAAGTTATATGAAAATATAGCTTCTTAAATTCTTCTTTAATTTGAAGGTTAGTTTTGATAGTGAGTAATTTATTTCATAGATGGATTTTAGCTTTTTCTTGATTGTTGTGCACTGTACTTTCTTCTATAAATAAAATGAGACATGCTAATGCACAATAATTTCTCTATTTTCTTCCTCAACATATCTCTCTCTTGGGCTTTGATACAACCCTGTCAGGGCCTGTCCTAATCACATTTAGCCCAAATCAAAAAGAAAATTTCATGCATTGCTTCTCCCTACACTAGCAGACCCTGGCTGGAGGTTTTATTTGATATTGTCAACAAACATACATTTGGTTGTCTGAATGAATGGGGGAGTTACAACCTTCCCAATCAAGAGGTCATGACTTGTCAGAACTGATTAAAGCAATTCAAGACTTATGTCATAGGATGAGAACATTTTACCATAGGCTCAATGATAAATGCAATGATCCTTAACTAAATTATTCATACAAATTTCTTAGATTTGGAATAATTCAATGAAAATTAGCCAAAAAATTTAAACAAGATATTTAGATCTAAAACATTCACATGTGATAAATAGATCTACACATATAAGTTGGTTGGAATAGAGTATTTAATTCAAATAACTCACTTCATGATTACAATTTTTTTGCTTCAATTGTTTGCTCATAACCAAGATTACAATGATAAAAAAAAAATTTAGAAAAATATTGGGATGCTGAAATCCACTATGCTTGGCATACAGATGCAACCTTTCTGTGAAATTTCCCTCACAAATCTAAACAAGTTTCATCCTCCAAACTCTAGGAAACCAATGGGGTTTCGTCGAAAAATCTCCATAACCTAAGGGTTTTTGTCCTTAGATTCAACAAGTGAACACAAGTGTCCGACTTTGCAATTTTGGATTTGTTGAGATGATGTCCAAAGATTATCCAAACTAATGAAGTTGTATTCCTTATATAGAGGTTGAATCCTAACATGGGTTCAAAGTTTCTTGCCATTTTCTCACATTCAAATTTGGGCTCATTAATTGCATTCTTGGTTAGTCGTGGTCATGGGTGGAGTCCATTCAAATGGTGAGGTTTTGTGAAAGTGCATGCTTGAGTGTGGAGA
>VDFB02288756.1:0-58364 GCA_007258455.2 Sequoia sempervirens | reverse complement strand
GTGGTGGAATTTTTTTCCCGAAAGGGTTTCTCCATTGTATATGCTATGTCACTTCTATCTTCTGGTCTTATTCTTCTACAATCTTTTGTCTATTTCTACAAATGGTAAAATGAATCTAAATAGATAATCATCTACAAAAAATTTGTAACGAAGAACACTTAATTAGATCTACAATATAATAGTTTTACAAATTTTAAAGCTACATAATTACCTCCATTTTCAACATTTGGTATTAGAGCTAACGGTTGGGGTAGAGTTTGGGATGCATTTCTCTTAAAAGTTAGAAGGTCTTTTGGCTGTAGTGGGAGCTTTTACTATTGTGTTATTGCTGATTTTGGAAAATAAGTTTGTTACAATGAGTTTTAATTCTCGTTTAGATATTGAAAGATTCAATGGATCTAATTATGAGATGTGGAAACTAAAAATGGAGGATCTCCTTGAAGAGAGAGAACAATGGTTAGCTGTTGGTAATGAGACAAAGTCACCTACAACGATGTTAGATGAGGATTGGGATAAGCTTGATAAGAAGGCAAGAGGGACCATAAGATTATGTCTTGCTGATGTTGTTCTCTTGAATGTTTAAGAAGACACTACTACATATAAATTGTGGAAGAGAATAGGTGATATTTATCAAACTAAAAGTATTACTAATAAGTTGTATTTGAAAAGACAGCTGTATTCTTTAAAGATGAAAGATGGTGATTCTATTGCAAATCATTTGAATGCTTTTAATTTGATTCTAAGTTAGTTAGCATCTGTAGATGTAAAGCTAGAAGATGAAGATAAATGCATTTTGTTACTTTGTTCTTTACTAGAGTCGTGGGAAAATCTAATTGTTGCTATCAGTGGTAGTGGTGCAGATCCTAAGATGGACAATATAATTCCTACTCTCCTATCAGAGGATATGAGGAGGAAGTCTAAGATGAAAATCTAAGATGCCTTGTTTGTAAAAGGTAGGCCTGAGGAAAAGGAACTAAGGGAGGCAAGGAAGGAAAGGGTAAGTCCAAAGGATGGTCTGAAACCCCTAGTAAGAGTAAGGTAAAGTGTTGGAACTGTGCGGAACCGAGACATGTGAAGAAGGATTGTAAGAACAAGAAAAAGAGTTATAATTCTTCTACAGATGAATTCTCAGATGACGGTAATCATGCATTGACCATTTCATGTAAAAATGTTAGTGATGACTCTTTGCTTGATGTTAAAGAATGGTCTTCATGAAGAGGATGGCAGTCATGATGCCATGTGTAGCTCGTACCATGGTTCAGTGGGAGTTGTTGGTAGTGACATGGATGCATCATTGGTAAGGTTATCTTCATGTAATTGGGGATATGTTTTTTCTTGGTTTAGAGTGGTTGCTATTATGCCATGGTTTACTCTTGTTATGCATTTGGAGTTTGGCATGGTACTTGTTCTCTTGAGACCAGGATGTATATATGTTATGGTGCATGCAATCTCCTAGGAGGAAATGGTTAGATCATGTTGTCATGTTTATGTTCCCGATTCATGATTGGAGCTTTGACATTGTTCTTGTTTAGTTCTCTTATCTATTGGGTACATTAATCATTTGCTTGATTACTTCATGATAGTGTTGTGTTGCATTTGGAGTTTGGCATGGATTGGTTGGTTACAGGTCCTCATGGATACTTGGAGAAATAGGTGAGGCTTGAGTTCTCTTATGGAAAGAGATATATGTTGAGATGGTTACTCTTGATGAGATTTCAACATGAAATCCATGGAGCTTACAATTTGATTGGACGTGAGTTCAACACACTCAGCGGTTTTGCATGCCTCGAAAGGGGAAGTTTGGTTACAGAGACTTGGGAAAGGTATTGGTTTTAATTGCAAGTAAGTTAAACTTGAATGTGATAGTTAGAGTGCTATCTGTTTAGCCAAAAATCCTATGTATCATGCTCATTCTAAGCATGTTGATATGTAGTATCACTTTGTGCGGGAAATGATTGAGAGTGGGAAGGTATTAATTGAGAAGGTTGACATTTTTATTAATGTTGCAGATTATCTTATGAAACTAGTTCCTACAGATAAGTTCTCTTGGTTTTGAGTATTACTTGGTGCTTCATGATTATGCAGGTTGCATTTGAAGTTGGAATGAACTGATTAGTTGGTGCAGGAAGGCCATTGGCCTTGAGTCTTGTACTTGATTTATAATAATGATTTTTTGTTTAGAATAATTGCAATGTATAATGTCAAGTGGGAGAATATTGGGAGTAGGATGCCATTTAATTGCAATCCTAAACATTATTTCATGTATCTCCTAAGTCCTTGGAAAGTGTTCCCCAACACTAGGATTAGAAAAAGATTAAATTAGAATGAAATGAACATGTAAATTGACATTTGTAATTAATTCTAAATGATAGGAACATGTGGGGATGCCCAAGAAGAGCTCCTACAAAATAGGAGCACATGAGGCACCCACATGCAAGGTGGAACCCACTTTGAGTTAACTATTTGGAGAAAAAAGATAACACTTCTGTAATGCATGTGAAAATCCTAGAAGTTAGGGATTGATGTTTACATGCATCAAGTTCAGTTCAGTTCAGTTCAATTATGGTTCAATTATCTTCAATTGCATGTAGTTAGTTTCAGTTGAATGCTAGTTGACTTTAGTTGACTTGGAATGTATGACTAATGACTTGAGTTGCATGAAAGATAACAGGTAATACATTCAGTTAAGTGGGGATGATCAATCATGCATGATATTTTTATGAATGGTGGAGAGATGTTTTAGTTAATAGAGATTGACTTGGACCCACTTTGGGCGCCCAAGTCAAGGCATCTTGGAGTTTAACACTTTTGCATGATAAAATATTTTATAAGGCTGAGTTAAGTGGGCCCATTCTTGGGTGCCAACTTTGAGGAGAAGCTTACGATATATCTTTGTAATCAACGTTGAGTTAGGAATTTAGTTTTGGATGCCCAAATTGATGGACTTGGTTTGACATTATTTTTCATGAAAGAACTCTACTTGCAAAGAATGGGCATAGGTTTTGTGAGATAAGCTTTGTGCTTTGCAATTGACAACTCTTTGGAGTTTTCAAGGCTTATAATTGTCTATTTATTGTAGCAAGTTGAAGAGAGTTTTATCAGATTTTATTGCAGGTTGTGAAGAATTGTTGAAGGCAAAAGAAGCATCTCAAGCAAGGATTTATAAAGAATTATCGTAATCTTGTTCTAAGGTTAAATAATACAAGCACTATTGATTCTGGTGGTGGAGTTTTTTCCCGAAAGGGTTTCTCCACGGTATAGGCTGTCACTTCTATCTTTTGGTCTTATTCTTTTACATTCTTCTGTCTATTTCTACAAATGGTAAAATGAATCTAAACAAATAATCATCTACAAAGAATTTGTAACAAAGAACACTTAATTAGACCTACAATATAATATTTTTACAAGTTTTAAAGCTACATAATTACCTCCATTTTCAACATTTGGTATCAGAGCTAATGGTTGGGGTAGAGTTTGGGACGCCTTTCTCTTAAAAGTGTGAAGGTCTTTTGGCTGTAGTGGGAGCTTTTACTATTGTGTTATTGCTGATTTTTGAAAATAAGTTTGTTACAATGAGTTTTAATTCTCGTTTAGATATTGAAAAATTCAATGGATCTAATTATGAGACGTGGAAACTAAAAATGGAGGATCTCCTTGAAGAGAGAGATCAATGGTTAGTTGTTGGTAATGAGACAAAGTCACCTACAACGATGTCAAATGAGGATTGGGCTAAGCTTGATAAGAAGGCAAGAGGGACCATAAGATTATGTCCTGCTGATGTTCTCTTGAATGTTTCAGAAGAAACTATTGCATATAAATTGTGGAAGAGAATAGGTGATATTTATCAAACTAAAAGTCTTACTAATAAGTTGTATATGAAAAGACAATTGTATTCTTTAAAGATGAAAGATGGTGATTCTGTTGCAAATCATTTGAATGCTTTTAATTTGATTCTAAGTCAGTTAGCATCTGTAGATGCAAATCTAGAAGATGAAGATAAATTCATTTTGTTACTTTGTTCTTTAATAGAGTCTTGGGAAAATCTAATTTTTGCTATCAGTTGTAGTGGTGCAGATCCTAAGATGGACAATATAATTCCTACTCTCCTATCAGAGGATATGAGGAGGAAGGCTAAGACAGAAATCCAAGATGCCTTGTTTGTAAAAGGTAGGCCAAAGAAAAAGGAACCTAAGGGAGACAAGGAAGGAAAGGGTAAGTCTAAAGGACGGTTTGAAACCCCTAGTAAGAGTAAGGTAAAGTGTTGGAACTATGGGGAACCATGACATGTGAAGGGACTGTAAGAACAAGAAAACGAGTTATAATTCTTCTACAGAGGAATCCTAAGATGACGATAAACATGCATTGATCATTTCATGTAAAAATGTTAGTGATGACTCTTTGGTTGATGTTAAAGAGTGATCTTCATGAAGAGGATGGAAGTCATGATGCCATGTGTAGCTTGTACCATGGTTTAGTGGGAGTTGTTGGTAGTGATGTGGATGCATCATTGGTAAAGTTATCTTCATGTAATTGGGGATATTTTTTCTGGTTTAGAGTGGTTGCTATTATGTCATGGTTTACCTTTGATATGCATTTAGAGTTTGGCATGGTACTTGTTCTGAGACCAAGATGGCTGCCATATGTTATGAGGTATAACTCCTAAGAGGAGATGGTTAGGATCATGTTGTCATGTTTATGTTCTTGATTCATGATTGAGCTTTGACATTGATCTTGTAGTTCTCTATGTGGCTGGGTTAGTCAACGCCTAATTTGGATTAACTAGCGAGCAGTGTTGTGTTGCACGGAATTTGGCATGGGATTGGTTGGTTACGTGTCCCCAAGCGCGGATACTTCTGTTGGAGAAATAGGTGAGGCTTGAGTTCTTGCAGGTGAGATATATGTTGAGATGGTTACCGCGATGAGATTTCTGAAAGTCCCAGGAGCCTACACCTTGGTTGGACGTGAGTTCAACACACTCAGCGGTTTTGCATGCCTCCAAAGAGGCAGTTTGGTTACAGAGACTTGGGAAAGGTATTGGTTTTAATTGCAAGTAAGTTAAACTTGAATGCGATAGTCAGAGTGTTATTTGTTTAGCCAAAAATCCTATATATCATGCTTGTTCTAAGCATGTTGATATACAATATCACTTTTTGCGAGAAATGATTGAGAGTGGGAAGGTATTAATTGAGAAAGTTGACACTTTTATTAATGTTGCAGATTATCTTATGAAACTAGTTCCTACAGATAAGTTCTCTTGGTTTTGGGTATTAATCATTTGCTTGGAGCTTCATGATTTTGCAGGTTGCATTTGAAGTTGGCATGGATTGATTAGTTGGTGCAGGAAGGCCATTGGCCTTGAGTCCTATACTTGATTTATAATAATGATTCCTTGTTTAGAATAATTGCAATGTATAAATGTCAAGTGGGAGAATGTTGGGAGATGATGCCATTTAATTGCAATCCTAAACATTATTTCATGTATCTCCTAAGTCCTTAGAAAGTGTTCCCCAACACTAAGATTATGAAGATATTAAATTGGAATGAAATGAACATGTAAATTGACATTTGTAATTAATTCTAAATAATAGGAACATGTGGGGATGCCCAAGAAGAGCTCCTACAAAATAGGAGCACATGAGACACCCACATGGAAGGTGGAACCCACCTTGAGTTAAGTTAACTGTTTGGAGAAAAAAGATAAGATAGTAGAAGTTAGGGATTGATGTTTACATGCATGATGTTCAATTCAATTCAGTTATGGTTCAGTTATCTTCAGTTGCATGTAGTTAGTTTCAGTTGAATGCTAGTTGACTTTAGTTGACTTGGAATGCATGACTAATAACTTGAGTTGCATGAACGATAACAAGTGATACATTCAGTTAAGTGGGGATGATCAATCATGCATGATATTTGCATGAATGGTGGAGAGATATGTTTCAGTTAACAGAGATTGCCTTGGACCCACCTTAGGCACCCAAGTCAAGGCATTTTGGAGTTAACACTTTTGCATGATAAGATATTTTATAAGGCTGAGTTAAGTGGGCCAATTTTTGGGCACCAAGTTTGAGGAGAAGGCTCTTACAAGATATCTTTGTAATCAACGTTGAGTTAGGACTTCAGTTTTGGACGCCCAAATTGATGAAGGACTTGGTTTGACATTGTTTTTCACGGAAGAACTCTACTTGCAAAGAATAGGCATAGGTTTTGTAAGATAAGCTTTGTGCTTTGTAATTGACAACTCTTTGGAGTTTTCAAGGCTCATAATTGTCTATTTATTGTAGCATGTTGAAGAGAGTTTTATCAGATTTTATTGTAGGTTGTGAAGAAGAATTGTTGAAGGCAAAAGAAACATCTCAAACAAGGATTTATAAAGAATTATCGTAATCTTGTTCTAAGTTTAAATAATACAAGCACTATTGATTCTGGTGGTGGAGCTTTTTCCCAAAAGGGTTTCTCCACGGTTTATGTTGTGCCACTTCTATCTTCTGGTCTTATTCTTCTACAATCTTTTGTCTATTTCTACAAATGGTAAAATGAATCTAAACAAATAATCATCTACAAATAATTTGTAACAAAGAAAACTTAATTAGATCTACAATATAATAGTTTTACAAGTTTTAAAGCTACATAATTACCTCCATTTTCAATAAGAGTTTCCAGTTAGAACAAGTCTATTAGATCATTAACTCCTTTCTGAGCTTCCTTATTTGCTTTGTTTGAAGCAATGTATAGGAAAGTGCCAAAATCCTATAAGTTGCAGAAGCTAGAAAATAGGATTAGCCTCAAGGTCCATAAATGCTATAAAAAATGGAATAAACAAATCAAGTTGATCGGGAAAAATGCTTGTAGGAGCTAATGATTGGTAGAAAAGCTATGTTGATGTTAAATGAATATCGAGACAATTCTCAGTAAGAGAAAAAAAAGCTCATGTTACACAGGTTCCATCTGTGTATTAGAAAGGTCACTCAGTGCAAGGTCTAGTGGGACTAGATTGCAGAGGACAAGTGCAATGAGAGAAAATTATAATGGGATTAAACAAATTATCCCATCTTTAGCTTGAATATGAAAACAAAAAAAAAATTGAAAATTTTTATTTGATTTGTAATATGTAAAGATACTTTAGTTCATTGGGGACGATGATTCTTAAGGGGGGGGAATGTTACATCCTATCCTTGAATTACTATTTACTATTCACTTTAACTTGAATGCAATGTGAATTTATGTGATTATGTAGATTGACAAGTTGAATGTTTAGATGAAATATATGCAATGCAATGATTTTATGTATTGAATGGAAATAGTGATGTATATGCAATGAAATGGATGCAATATAAATGAAATGGCTAACTACATGTTTTGGTTGTCCAAGTGGATATACGGGATTGGTTTTCACACCTCCAACAGATGAGGGGGAGTATCACCTGAGAGAAGGAAATGGTTAAGAACTGAATAGTAAAGCCATCTAAGTTCATTGAATTGTTCTTGGGTCGATTTTAGAATTTGTCATAGTCGAGTAAGTTGTTCTTGAGATACATCCTAGACTTTTCCCACATTAGCCGATATCTTGTCTTTCCCTTTTTTGGATTTAGTGAACCAATTTTTATTTTCTGTTTGATCTTTGCTGCCCTTCTTCCCATAGCTAGGTGTATTGGACTCTAACTCAATTTTCTGCTTCCACCACCCATACTCTATTATGATTTCCAACTCATCCCAGACTTTTTCACTTAGATCGATCTCCATGCAAATTCTTTCATACACTCCAAATTCCTCCTTCAGAAGATTTTCATCCACTTGAATGAAAGATCCTAGGGCATCGCCTATCACTTTCAATGCTTCCTCGTTCCAGTATTCCGATGGGATTTTATATAGTCTTATCCACATTGGGGTTTTTCCCATACTGTGATGTATGGGATCGAAATTAGGTTTCCATTTAGTTGTAAAACACCACAATCTTCTAACATCAATGGCCTTTTGTTCATAATTTCTTCCTTTTATTCTTCGGAACTACATTCTATCAATAGGAAACCATTCAGAAGGGATTTACTACTTACCTCCGAACCCTATCAGTCTTCCCACCATTTGCACATCCTTGCCCAAGGGATTTGAGTTCCGACCCATTTCGTGAAGAAAGCCTTCTTCTTCAGCCTCTCTGTTTCGTTCTGGATTGCCCTCGCATTTAGGACTATCGCAATATTTCTTATGATATTCTCCAATTACCGCTTCTTCCTTCATTCTAGTGAGCTCATTTCTGTAAATCATGTGGATCTCCAATAAGAGTCTGCACTCCTTTCGTTCTCTATGTATTCTTCCTTACTCTGAATTCTCCTTCCTAAGGGAATACAGTTCGCTCCTGTTGCGAATGGAGGTGTCTTATCCGTCTTCTCCCAGACATTTGCCCCTTCAATTTTGTTCAACGAGCTTTCAATGCGTGTTATGCGCCAAAAGTCTATGTTTCAATTGCGAGCCATTTTTAATAAACTACATATATTTTTTTATTTTTTTAATAAAATAATTAAAAATAACACTAGTTTAAAAAAAATATGAGACAAATAATTAAATAATATTGAATATTTTTAATTAAATAAAACATATTAAACATGTAGTTAAATAATATATTTTAATAACTTATAAATCAATTTAATATATAAGATATTAAAAATAAATAAAAATAGCATACATATCTTATATATACATATGTAAAAGATGGTGTGTTATAATTTTTTTTAAAGAACCCTTAAGTAACATACCTATTTTAAATAAATTTATGTAAAAGACATCAAGCGATATCTTTCTAGATACATATTCCACTTTTATATACATTTTTTTTAATAAAAGACACTTCAATAAGAATATCGCTCATCCATTACATAGATTTATACAAGATATATATGTTAGTCAATATAATAATATACCCATCTTTAAGAAAATCTATATAAAATGTGTCAAGAAGTATCATTCCCAAGCACTTATTTTATATTAGTTTTTTTTATTAAACTAGAATAGATGTCTATGATATCCCTTGACATCTTTTACATATATTTTTCTAAAGATATGTATGGTAGTTTTAGCTAGAACTTTTAAAAAAATATTGTTATTAATTTAGATTATTTACTTTATTCTTATTGGAAGAGTTATTTTATTATGTAATTTGATAAATAAAATAGTAAATAATTATTTACTTCACTAAATAAAACTACAATAAAATTGAGATTTATTGTTATATTTTTAAAATTTTTATATGTATAAGTTATGTAATTAAAAATAATTTTATAAACACTCAAATTTTGATTTAATGAGCATAAATAATCTTTATATTTTAATCTAATAATGAACAATAATTAAGTAATACATGTCTTTCACAATTTAATTTTTTTATCCTATCTTTCACATTTAGGTAACATATAGTTTCAGTTTTAGAGATGTAATTCTCTAGTATCACATATGTTAAAAGAGTTATATTGATAAGGAAATTAAGGTCAATAATTATTTATATTAATTTTTTTGACATTACTTTATATTTTATTGAAAATTTATTTTATTTTTCATTAATAGTACAATAAGTCAAAAGGACATTCTAATTTTTTTTAAAGATAAATGAAAACAAATAAATTATTTTTTACTTTACAAGTTATTTTCTATATGAATATCATTTTTAATATTTTTCTAAACATTTTTTACGTATTAATTTAATATTTATATTTATATTTTACTTTTGTACGATGTTTTTTTTTTGAAATATATATATATATATATATTTGGTCAGGTTAAAGGGTTTTTTGAAAGGGCTACAACCCTTTTATAAAGTCTAATTTGAAGGGATCAACAAATTTGAACAAATAGGGGCTACCAACACACAATGATTTGCATACAACACAATTACAACAAAAATGGTAGGAACAAACCATAATAAAATGGACTATACAATACCATACTCAAACCTAGCATTTCACACACAATTTACTTAGGTGTGAGACTCATAAACATGTTCTAGAAGACCTTTCTTGCTCATTTAGACTACTATTCAAGAAACCTCAATGTAAAATCCAATGAAGCAAGAGAGAGGGGGAGGGGAAGCCCTCTTCAAGGCCTTAACTAGGGACAACACATGAGGAGATGAACATCGAACCAAAGAAGTTGAGTACCAAGTGGACATTGCAACACTAAGTAGAGAAGACACACTGACACCACCACCAATAATAGGGGAGAACCTATGGTAGGAGAAACCTGCAACATAACTAGAGAAGGGACATGGAATGTTTTAGTTTTTATTATTTTATATGTTGGGTGTGTTTTATACTTTTTTAAATTTTTGTATGTTCACTCTTTAACAACTTTCATTAAGACACTCATGTCATTATAATCCACCTCTTATTGCCACTATAATTACATTTATCAACACAATTACTATTAATATTTATATAAATGCAATTTATTTTATTTACAATATTATATAAATATTGTAGACACCTAAATATTTCCCTAGTGTACCCTTGTCCTAATTGACCAAACAAATTACCTATAGATAAGTCCCCTTCACCTAATGTCCCTCAATTAAATATTATTATTTAACCCCATTTTCTATCTCATCTCATATAAATAAATAAATTTATTGTTATTTACACCTATTATCCACCTCAAACATGACAAAAATAAATAATAATTATTTAATTATGGTTGTATTCCTTCCACCAATCCCAAGAATAAAGGATGCCTACTAACACTTGTCCTTATGGTTCCAATATTCTCTCCACCAATTCCAAGAATAAAGTACTCCTAGGTATTCTTATCCCTTATGTATCTCATGGTTGAAACTACTTGATAAAATTAGTAAATGCATCGTACTCCTTCACATTCTAACAACCTCCATGTAAATCCTCCATTCTCTCCTTGATACTAGGAAAATCCACTCATTCATCCTCCATTGATCTCTCCATCACATCTCAACTATCCATTGCCTCTCCCAAAAATATATAAATTGAGGCACCCTCTCATCCATTTTCTATATCACATTTTGAGCTAATTACATTTCAAAAAATATAATCTTCAAGAAAAGAGCATACACATACCAATTATAATTGAAGTAAATCATTCAACAATGGAGTTTATGATACCATTTGTTTTGATTGCTCATTGTTTTGTTTTGAATTCCTTTATTGAGCTCCATCTAAGGTTTTTTTGATCTGAATAGAAAACTTCTATCTTTCATTTGTTTCCATTTGCATTTCAAATTAGAGCATTACATTCTGGAAAAACTACTAGGGATATTATCCCTTATCTAATTCCATTGTGTGCTTTTGTGTCTTGTAATGGCTTTTTAGTAAAATGTTTTTGTAGGTTCTTTGGTGGCCTTGGAAGTTGAATTTTATAGAAGCATATAGGGATGAAAAAATCTAATGGTTGCATCTAGAGCAATTGATAACTGAATTTTGACATTTAACACTTCATTTTTCTTACAAGATTTTTTTATTTGGTGTAAGGTCTAGGTTTCCATATCGTCCATACCATATAGATGTACCATACTACTACAAAAACACAAACGAGATATACAAAGTCATAGGGAGTATATTCATGAATATATATTATATATACATAAGAGGTATATACATTGAAGTTTGAAATATATATATATATATATATATATATATATATATATATATATATATATATAACATCCATTTAATTTTGTAGTATATACAATGCTAAGGTAGATATATAGGGTTTTTGTATGGTGTATAGTTGTAGAGGTATATAGATGTTTCAACATAAGAGGTATATACATGATTTTATAGACACACATATATATAGTTAGATAAAACTATACATTATAGGAGGGGGGATGTACACATGGATATATAGCCCCAAGTGAATATACATAAGTGGTTAGTAAGTATATATATAGTTTGAAAATCGATAAAAAACCCCCAAATTTGATTTAAAACAACTTTAAGTTTTTGTAGGTTTGCTTGGTTTATTTTCTTTTACATTTTGGGCATGTGCAAAAAGATGAGGGACCAAAAAGTGCCCACCCCACTTTTTGGCCCCCTAGTGACCATAATGCGAGTGTGTAATAATGTACTTGTGTTATGGGTATGTGTAGGATCATGATGGGCCAAAAAGTGGCAATATGATGGGTTTTCGTAAGGTATGTGGCTGACAACTTTTTTTTACCCAAAATTGATGAAATGAAAAGAGTTTTAAAGGAGATTCTCAACTCACCTATATAATTATTCTTTGAATTTAATAAATAATTATTATTTATTTTCTATTTGAATTACAACTAAAGTTATGATTGATGGTGATTGAAAAATCTATAGCTTTCAAACGGTATCACATTTTTGAATCTAAAAAAATGTGTCACATTCTATACTTGCATAATTATAGGATTAAAAAAGAAGAATGGATCATGAAGTTTTGACAAGTTAAGGTGGTTAGACATAATGAAGTTTTTTTATTTTTAGAAGTTCTAATAATTTTTTATAATTAATTATTTGTTTGGAAAAATTACAAAAAATATGTATCACATCAGATGAGTCCCTACTTATATCAAAAATATTATAAAAAAGTATTATCATTTTATTGTGGTTAGGTGGTTGACATAACTTACTTTATTTTTTCCCTGAAATTTAAGTACTCATTTGCATTGAAATTTCAAATTTTCACCAAATGATTTAAAAAAAAAACCTAGTAGTTTAGAAACTAAATTCAATTTGCTACAAATTCTATTCTGACATATTTTTAAAATAATATAGATAACTTATTCAAATTTTTACTTCAAGTTGCCTAACTCTGATTTTTCTAAATTTTTTGCCATTTAAGGGTCTGTTTTTTCCATGATGATCCTGCACATACCCTTATGGCATTTTTATTAAAAAACATGCATGGACGATTGAGAGAGAGAGAGAGAGAGAGGTAGGTAGGTAGAAGTACAGAGTGAAGGAGTGACAAAGAGAGATAGGGTGGTAGAAAGGGAGATGTAGCAAGGGGATAGATATTGAGAGGTGAGGTTGAGAGAAGAGGAGAGAGGGTGGTAGGGAGAGGTAGAGAAGGGAGAGAGATAAAGAGGTGAGTAGAGAGAAGAGATGGAGATATAGGGGTAGGGAGGGTAGCAAGGAGAGGTAGAGAGAGGAGGGAGGGAGGGAGAGGTAGAGAGGGGAGAGAGAGAGGTGACAAAGAGAGGTAGGTGCCACCCTAAACCCTCCATCATCAATTATAAACCCTAATCCCTAAACCAAAAAACCTAAGACATAAGCTTTAAACACAATATGCTAAACCCTAAACCCTAAATCCTAGGCCCTAAACCCTAAACCATGAATAATTTAGAGAGAGGAAGAGAGGGATAGGGAGAGAGGGAGGGAAAGAGAGATAGAGGGGTAGGGAGAGAGGGAGGAAGAGGTGGAGAGGGAAGAAGGGAGAGGTAGAGATGGGAGAGAGGTAGGTAGACCCTTAAACCTCCATCATGAACCCTAAACCCTAAACCCTAGGCCCTAAACCTTAATCCCTAAACTCTAAACACTATATGCTAAACCCTAGGTCATAAACCCTAAACACTAAACCCTAATCCCTAAAACATAACATTAATCATTTTTAACACTAAAACCTTAAAAATTAAATTTAAACACTAAAACCTCCATCATAAACCATAAACCATAATATATAAACCCTAAAATATAAGCCCTAAACCCTAAACACTATTCATTAAACCCTAAAACCTCTAAAACCTTAAAAAATAAATTTAATTTTTAAGTTCTCTTCATCATAAACCCTAAACCATGAATAATTTAGAGAGAGAGATAGAGAGAGGTGAGATAGGGAGGAAGAGAGGGAGAGAGGGAGGGAGAGACCAATGGAGGGAGGGAGAGGTAGAGAGAGAGTATGGGAGGGAGAGGTAGTGAGGGGAGATAGAGAGGTGAGAGAGAAGATAGGGAGAGAGAGGGAGGATAGGAGGTAGAGAGGTGAAAGAGACATAGAGAGAAGAAGAGAGAGAGGGATAGGGACGGAGCGAAGGAGGGAGGGAATGATGGAGATGTAGAGAGGGCAAAGACAAAGGTGAGAGAAAGAGGTAGGTTCCACCCTAAACCCTCCATCATCAATTGTAAACCCTAAACCCTAAACCTTAAACACTATATGTTAAACCTTAAACCCTAGGCCATAAACCCTAAACCTTAAACTCTATATGTTAAACTCTAAACCCTAAACCATGAATAATATAGAAAGAGAGAGGAAGGGAGGGAGAGGGAGAGAGGAAGGGATCTAGAGAGGGGTAGGGAGGTAGGTAGGGAGAGGTGGAGAGGGAAGGAGTTAGGGAGGGAGAGGTAGAGAGGGCAGAGAGAATTAGTTAGACTCTCAACCCTCCATAATGAACCTTGAACCCTAAACCCTAAACATTAAACCATAACTCTAAACACTATATGCTAAACCCTAAACACTAAAGCCTAAAGCCTAACGTTAATAGTTTTTAACACTAAAAAATTAAAAATTAAATATAATCCCTAAACTCTCCATCATTAACCCTAAACCCTAAGCCCTAAATCTTAAAAAATATTCACCAAACCTTAAAACTTAAAATTAATAATTTAACACTAAAACCTAAAAATTTAATTTAATTTATGAATCCTCCATCATAAACCCTAAACCCTAAACTATAAACACTATTCACTACACCATAAAGATTAACATTAATAATTTAACACTAAAACCTAAAAATTTAAATTTAATCTCTAAACCCTCTACCATAAACTCTACACCCTAAACCCTAAACCATGAATACTTTAGAGAGGGAGAGAGATAGAGTGGTGAGATAGAGAGAAAGAGAGGGAGAGATGGAGAGAGTGAGTGATGGAGGGAGGGAGAGGTAGAGAGAGAGTAAGTGAGGGAGGGAGAGGTAGTGAGGGGAGCGAGATAAAGAGGTGAGAGAGAGGGGTAGGAGGCAAAGAGGGGATGGAGGTAGAGAGGTGAGAGAGAGAAGATAGGGAGAGAGAAAGGGGTTGGGAAGGAGGGACAAAGGGAGAGGTAGAGAGGGGGGAATTAGATGTGAGAGAAGTAGGTGCCACCCTAAACCTTGGGACCTAAACCCTAAGTCCTAAACCTTAAACACTATACACTAAACCCTAAACCATAAATCCTAGGCCCTAAACCCTAAACCATGAATAATTTAGAGAGGAAGAGAGGGAGAGGGAGAGAGGGAGGGAGATATATGAGTAGGGAGGGAGGGAGAAGGAGAGGGAGGGAGAGGTAGAGACGAGAGAGAGGTGTGAGAGAGGTAGATATACCCTCAAACCTTCATCATGAATCTTAAACCATGTAGGCCCTAAACTTTAAACCTTAAGCCCTAAACTCTAAACACTATAAACTAAACCATAAAACCTAAACCATAGGCCATATACCTTAAACCTTAAAACTTAACATTAATAATTTTTAGCACTAAAAACTTACAAATTAAATTTTATCTCTAAACCCTCCATAATAAACCTTAAACACTATTCACTAAACCGTAAAACCTAACATTAATAATTTAACACTAAAGGCTGAAAAATAAATAAATTATCTAAACCCTCCATCATAAACCCTAAACAATAGGACCTAAACCCTAAACCATGCATAATTTAGAGAGAGGTGAGATAGTGAGGAAGAGAGAGAGTGATGGAGGGAAGGAGATGGAGAGAGAGATGTGAGATAGAGAGAAATATAGAGGGAAGGAGGGAGGGAGGGAGAGCTAGAGAGATGAAGATCTAAAGAGGGACAAAGAGATAGAGGGGGGAGTGGTAGAAAGATAGGTCTAGAGCTTAAGAGAGGGAGAGAGAGAAGGAAGGAGGGAAGGAAGGAGAGGGTAGAGATCATTTTTCCTTCACAAGAACATGAGCTCATTATAATGTTATCGCATAATGGGAACCTACTCCAAACAATAATGTGAGTGTATTATAGTGTGCTTGTGTTATTGTCTGCCTTGGGAATTTCCAACCCTTAGGGTTGGACTTTTCTTGGGCATGCAACCCAAAGGGTTGGACTAACATTTTAATGCCCAAATAAGTATTTTTCAAAATATAAAAGAATTGAGACAATCTTGAGTGTGCTTTCCATTAGGTTTGCACACGTTTCAATGTCAAGTCAACAAATTACATAGTAATGTCAAGCTCTCTCTTAGCTTTCTAACCATGTAATTTATTTTAGGCTTTGAATATGCTAAGGTTTTTTTATCTTTAATTTCTTTTGCTAGTGTCTCCATTTTTTGTCAAAAACCTACATATGGTATTTTTGGCTTTATTTTTTGGACGTTTGTCTAGATTTTAAATAAATTACATTTTTAGAAACTAGATTCTATTCTATACATAGTAAGAAAAAATTGATTTTCAATTAGTTTCCTATAAAATTTTGGGGGAGCACCCTCAACTTTCTGTTTTTTAGGATGTGTCCAGTTTGAAAATTAGTAAAAAATTATATTTTCATTTAAAAATTAGTAGAAAAATTAGGCATAAACTACATTGTGTTAGCTAATTTCTCACTGTAAGTGATTTTTTAAAAATAAAAATGGGGGCAAAATTTTTATTGAAAAATCAAGAATTACAAAAAAGAAAAGAAACAACAAGGGTTCCTCAAGGGAACCCCAAACATAATCAATTACATATTCTTGTCCTCCAAAATAACCTTATCCAAAACCACCACATAATCCAAAGGAAAAAATCTCCAATATCTAACGTCCGACCCCTCCTCATGCTCTAAAGCCCACTTGGATAAGCAATCTGCCGCTCTGTTCCACTCCCTAGGAATATGATGAAAGGAGATAACCTCTAGAGAACTACATAAACTCAAAACCTGCTTAACCACCAAAGTCAGCTACCAACTAGCTCCCTCCAACCTTTGATCATTTAACATATCCACAAAAATCTATGAATCATATTCACAAATAACCTATCTCCAACCAAGGGAGCACCCTCTTTCCACTGCATGGAGAATTACAAGGGCCTCCATAAGATTATTGGTTTTTTTCCCTTTATACACAAAAAAGAAAAACACCATACCTTCTCCACTATCTCTTCCAATGTCACCAATTCTTGCATGCCTAGAGTTCCTTCTAAAGGAGCCATCAATATTCACCTTCAGGAAACCACTAAGAAGGGGAGTCCACTTGCCCACCCATTGAACCTTTTGCTTGGTATGTTGAGGCCTTCTACCAAAAGGGGAGCTCAACCCACCAATCTCCATCTTCAAGTTCCTTATGATAGTCACATCACTAGGATGCACAATCTTGGATAAATCACATTTTGTAGAAATGGTCTATTGGACCCTGCAGAGGATCTTTTTCCATAACTGAGCTACCACCATTTGAGCACCTTGAAATATCCTTTGATTCCTTTCCAACCACAGATTCTAGATAATAAAAGTGGGGCCAATAATTTAATAAATCTTAAGAAAAGAGGTTTGAGCAGAAGGTCTACCGATACTATCCCAGAACTCGACGAAAGAAGAGGCATGAACACAATCATGGTTCCAAGCTTCCCACCATAGGTGCCAAATCTCCCAAGAAAAAGGGCACTAGAAGAACAAATGGGGGGAATCTTCCTCACTATTATTATAGAGAACATAGATAGAAGGGCCCTGAAAACCTCTCTTATAGAAATTGTCCTAGGTAAGGCATCTATTTTGAAGCACCAACCATAAGAAGAAATTGCAGTTAGGCCAAGAGAATTTGTTCCAAATCTGCTTCCACCAAGACACATCGAATCTCCCATATACCTATCTACTGATACTATCCAGAACTCGATGAAAGAAGAGGCATGAACACAATCATGGTTCCAAGCTTCCCACCAGAGGTGCCAAATCTCCCAAGAAAAAGGGCACTGGAAGAACAAATAAGGGGAATCTTCCTCACTATTATTATATAGAGAACATAGATAGAAGGGCCATGAAAACCTCTCTTAGAGAAATTGTCCTAGGTAAGGCATATGTTTTGAACCACCAACCATAAGAAGAAATTGCAGTTAGGCCAAGAGAATTTGTTCCAAATATGCTTCCACCAAGACACATTGAATCTCCCATATACCTGTCTATCCAACTCCAAATAGCCCGAGGCAATTTTTTTCCTTTTGGATTAGGGCCCCAAGTCAGAATATCCCTCACAGAAAGGGAATTACAAAGCTTGTTAGCCAAAATCCTTGTAAGCTCTTGACAAGCCTCCTTCATATAACCTGAAAACCATTCTTGTGGAACCTTCCAGTGCATCATGTCTACTTGAGCCAAAGCTTGAACTATTTTAAAATTCTCCACCTTATTCCAACCAACAACAAGCAGGTTGTTACAAAGAGGTTGTAAATGAGGAAACATAGTTAGGATGGGGGGATACCCATCCCATGAATCATGCCAAAAGAGAGAATCAGAACCCCTGTTACAAATCCAAAAAAGAGCCTTTTGGATGAGCTCAACCCCTCTTTTGAGAGTATACCAAATCATGGACCCCTTCCTTGAAAGACTTTATCAAGGATCCTCAATAGAGCTCACCCTCGAAAGATACTTAAGAATGAGAATTCTAGCCCAATCATGATCTTGGTAGGTATACTAATGCTAGTATAGCTTGGTAGCTAAGACTTGGCCACTCAAACCTACAAGCTTGAGCCAGAGACCACCCTCCTACTTTGGCCTGCACACAAAATCCCACTTCATAATACTCCATTTTGAAGAAGACAAACTACCAGCCCAAATAAATTGATGGGAAATGGCATCAAACTTCTTAACAAAGAATGAGGGAGCAACTTACACAAAGCATCTATAAATAGGAAGGGTATGGACAACCAACTTCAAAAGCATCACTCATCCTGCCGACAAAATCCATCGACAAGTCCAATGACTATCCCTCCCATGAAACTTATCCAAGACATCCTACCATAGATCATGAAGGTGAGACCCCACCGAGATGGGAACCCCAAGATAAAATAGTGGGAGAGAGCCAATATGAAATTGAAGAATCTGAGCAATCTTGATTTGAATAAGACGAGGAGTATTATAGAAGAAGATTGAAGACTTCCCCTAATTGATCTTTTGACCAATAACAACCAAATAGATGTACAAAGTCTTCCTTAAATTCACTACTTCTTGAATCCTGGCCATACCCATTAAAGTTGTATCATCCACAAATTGCAAGTGAGAGGGTGATCCCACAATATTGGTTTACGATTTTTGGCCAAAGTGGACATTGAACTAATTTTTTCTAACTAAATCTTCACTTTCAGACACTTATAGCGGCTAAACCATGAGGAATTTGAAGATGATACAAACTAGTGATTTGTGACATTTTTTCTATAGATTCTAAATATTTTTTTTTTCAAAATTCTTGGAATTAGATTGCACTTCTTTTTCCATCTCCTTCAAAACTAGTTTTTTAGTAAACACCATTTTTAAGGAGTGATGCTCACTGTATAACACAACTTTTTTTTCATGAAGGATAAAATTCTAATTTTTTCGAATTTAGATTTGTAACTATGATATCTAGTGCTTCCAATTGGTTTCATAGTGTTTTATTGAATATTTTTTCCTTAATCAAGTTTCAAAGTCAAACCAATTACAATTCAGACATAGGCGGATTGTATAACACAACTTTTTTGTATGTATTGAAATTCAATTTATTTATTTTTCTGTTGGATCAAGGACTTCAATATTTGGTGCACTCATATCTTTCAATTTTTTTTTGATAATCTTCTATTTTTCCACATGTGCAGAACATAAAACTTGATTTTTGGTGAAAAACCTACATTCACAAGAAATACAAAATAAATATACTAATAAAATTAAATTTATTTAAAATTATACTTTATGGGAAGCTTATAATAAGGAATATATACTTACAAAAAATAATTTTTAAATGAATTCATTTGATCCCCCAAAAGGTAATCAAAAGTGATTTTTTATTAGCATTTTGATAGGTGTAAAGGAGACTCTGTTATAGGTATGGTTTAAAAGTAGTGGGGTTCTATCCAAGGGGGTTTGATCTAAGGTAGTTTGATCAAACCCTCTTCAATTGGAATGCTTTAAATAGAAATTTTTAAAGCTTAAATAATTATATTTTCTAAAATATGTGATTTTTAGCAAAAAATAGAATCTCCCAGAAATTGTAAACCAACTTTGTGGGATCACCTAAGATTGTGGAGGCACTCTGCCACCCCAGCTCCAACCCTAAATCAATCCTTGATTAACTCAAGCCTTAATAAACCTTCATAAGACCTCAACCATAATAATGAATAGGTAAGGGGAGAGAGGATCCCCTTGGCAAAGACCCTAAAAGCATCGAACAATTCAAAAGGCTCGCCATTAATAAGAACAAAAAAGGAAGTAAAGATGACACAACTCATGCCCCAATCAATCCATGCTTTGCTAAATCTAAAGGCTTGAAGAAATTTATGCAAGCCCATCTAACCCTGTCATAAGCCTTAGCCATATCAAGTTTGATGAACATGGCTTTCTCCTTGGAAGTCACCATATAGTGAATAGCCTTAGTAGCAATCACAACCCCATCCAAAATTTTCATACTAGAAACATAACCACCTTGTTTTGTAGAAATCAAAGAGTGCAACCAAGGTTTTAGCCTCTCAACAATCAATTTAGTAATATTTTGCAAACTACATTATAGAGAGCTATAGGTTTGAAATGATCTAAATAATTGGATCCTCCCCTCTTGGGAATAAGAGCCGAAAAAAAGAATTTAAAGCACGTAACATTATCTTATTACTGTGCGACTCTTGAACCATCTCAAAGAGATCCAAGTTGATAATTTCCAAAAACTCCTAGAAGAATTCAATAGGAAATCCATTTAGACCTTTCATAACCCAATTTTTATTGCATTTAAATTATAATATGATAAATTGAATTATTGAGGAAATTCAATATGTTGAATGA
The DNA here is from genome assembly GCA_007258455.2 of Sequoia sempervirens. Lineage (NCBI taxonomy): Eukaryota > Viridiplantae > Streptophyta > Pinopsida > Cupressales > Cupressaceae > Sequoia > Sequoia sempervirens. The sequence goes on along the minus strand of VDFB02288756.1, from coordinate 37,484 downwards.
AAATTTTGATATTTTTGAAAAGTTTGAAAGAAGTTGGCTGTCATTTACTATGTCATATTTTGAACTTCTTATATTTTATCATGATTAAACATTACTGATGAACTATGTAAGTGCAAGTGTGTGCAATTGTAGGATAACAAGTTGAAGGACAAGAACATAGTTGAAGTAGGATTGTATAGCTGAATCAAATGATAAGCTTGATGGAATTTGGGTGCACACACCACAAATGGCATGATGTTTGCATTTGAAATTTCATATAGAAAATTTTATTGACTTGATTCAAATTGATTCAGGGATTGAAAAAAGGGCTTGTGGAACGTTAAACATATGATTTCATATTCAATTTGTCTATCTTGATCTTGTGTGTGTTCAAATTTGAAAGAAAATAATAGCATAGTTAAACACATATATGTATGTATTTAAAAAAACCATGCTTAAAGGATAAGAATTTTGTTGAAAGGCTACTATTTGAATAAAATAAAAGCTTATTTTAGTATTTGAAAGAGATTAAATACTACATTGTCAAAAAAAATAAATAAAATAGTAATAATTATATATATATACGCATGTAAAAATATACATATATATATACTAATATATGTGCAAACATATATATATATATATTCCATATAAAAAAATTGAATATGGATCAAAATTATAAATCGAAACTGCTGATTTCAAATCAAATCGAATGAGGACATAATGGACGAGTGGCCTGTATCCAAATTTAAGGCCAAGTTAATTAAATTTGAATAAGTGGGAAGGTAAATTAATGTCAATTATGAAAGAAACGACCCCCATATCATTCGAACAGGTAAGAAGGAAAATATTTCCATTTTGAATGAGGAATCACTGGAAAAAATCAGTAGTGGTGACGAGTATCCAAGGAGGAAGAAAGCAACTTGAGAGTGTTGGAAACCGAAGGAAAAAGTTGAGGAAAAGCTTTTGTCCAGAGGTAAATCGATTTTTGTTTACAAACATGCATGGTTTCTCAGTAATCTTTATTCGAAAAACTTACAATCATCTTTTCAGTATGTCAATTCTTTTAGAATCAGTGGTAAATTAATAAATATCTTAAAAGTGCCAGTGAAATCATCTTAGAGCCGAGTCATTTTTTTATAGATCAATCATTTTCTTGTTCTATGATACCAGGGCCTTATCGACCATTCTTGCATGCTTTAAACTGGTGTATTTTTATCCTATCGACATGCTCTAGCCGAGCATGGCCGAGCTAAGTTTGTCATATATTTTTTTCCTCTATCTGGAATTTCTTGCATGTGAATTTATCTAGCCATTTTATGGCTATTCAGAGTAAATCCGAATAGCAAAAGTTTGTGTTATAGGAAACGATGTAAAATAAAATCGTTGAACGTTCCCTTTAGGGAAATGACTACAATATCACTATTATTCCTTTTCATATTATTTGTTTCCCATGTCGGCTAGGTTGAATAATGGATGCCACACCCTTTGGGTGTATGGATTAGATTGAAATCACAGAGCAATAGGAAATTATTGTTGTTGTTTAAGTAAGTCACATCATTCACCACAAATGATGGAGGAACGAATATGTATAGTTCCATTCTTGCATTATGTTGTATCGATCTGTAAGATCGACTAATTGCATGTTATTGATCATAGGTAAATTCTTGCATATCGAGCTATGTATTCCATTAAAAGGAATTCATCAAAGATCAACCATTGATATTGTTTATGGTTAAATTGAACAATTATTCGACTATTGGTTATTCTTTGGAATGAAAAATGGCTTGAAATTTTATTCTTTTCCTTGTAGCCACCAATAGGAAACACATGCTTTTCTATAACCCTAGAAATAATGAAATCATTCCAAGACATATGTTTTTTATTTGTCTTAAAATGACAAGCATGTCATTCGATTCATTTATTGCACAAAGAGTACTAGTATTGTTTAAATATTTGAGTACTAGAATGATGGAAACTCTATTTGTTTGAATGTTGTACTGGATAGCTTGAAACTATTAACGAAACATATTGGCACAGTAACTTGTAAACTTCTTTAAATAGCATCATTTTTCTATAAACAACATTTATTTTGCTACAAAGAGCATTGTTTTTCTACAAACATCGTTTCACTATAAGCAACATTATTTTTCTATAAACAACATTTGTTTTGCTACAAACAACATTGTTTTGCTACAAACAACATTTATTATGCTAAAAACAACATTTTTTCTACTACAAACCACATTGTTTTGCTTCAAACAACTTTATTTTGATACAAACAACATATCCGTATGTAAAAATTGTTCAAACATATCTTTTCTCATTTCTTGAAAGGAAAATTTACATCTTGTATTACTAACAAATGATATGTCAATCTGTAACATTATTTTGAATGGAAGCAATATGATATAATGGTTTTTATTTTAGAATGTATGTACAAATTAATAACTTAAGTTGGCACATATATGTGTATGCACATAGACCAGGTTGACATGTACATACACATATTTGTGACATACCTTCTTTTGTTACTTATCTATTTATTTTTAAATGAATACTAAATTACGTTGAATGTAATCATGTGACATGTGTTTGAAATGAATGGATAGTGTATTGATTATTTCCATTTGAATAATTTTTCTAATTTTTATTAAGTTGAGGAAATAAGTAGATTGAATTAATTTTCCATAGATATGTGTGTAAAAAATATTCTCTTTATTGAGTAGAACAACAACACCTAAGTAGACTAGAGCACCTCAGGGTAGATGCTGCTAGAGGGTAGATAGTTGCTAAGGTATAAATTGTGTTGTTGAAAGTTACCTTCCGAGGAGTGTTGAGATGGAGTTCAAAGAGTATAGGTTTTTGCTTTATCTAAAACCTATCTTTTGTTGTTGCAAATAATTTTAATGCTTGGCCAAGCAATTAGCCCATTATGTATGTATGGACTTTGTGATAACACTCTTTGCCATTCCTAGCATAGATCTTGCATTTTTCTAAATCAGAGATAGAGATGCATGTTGATGTTTAGGCATGCACCAAATGCCACCTTGTAGATTGTTCTTTAAGGCTAAAATTTCCATGCAGGGTCGGGCCTTCTTCAAGTAGGAAGAATTTTGAGGAAGCATAAGATTTGTGGTTGGGTGGTAAAGTGCTTCAACCATGTTCTCATCCACAAGAGGAGGCGAGCATCAAGAGGAAAACTTCGATGTTTTCATGATTATCATGAAATATGATCCCTTGATGTAAAATTGTATATTGTATTGAATTTGTGGCCAATGAGCCAAGTCAACTTGGATATTTTAATTGACATTTAGAAATGAATACATATTATCACGACTTATTTTAATTACATGTGTTGCTATGATTGAAAATAGTTGCTTAGTTATGTCTTTTTAAAATTAAATATTCATAATGTCATTTGCAATAATATAATTAAGTAATAATTAGAATGGGTTATTACATTTGGTATTAGAGCTTAGGGTTCAACTCTATGCCTTTTGAGTCCACAATAGCCATGACTAGGGGATAGTTGACCCTTGACCAAATTGAGTTGTCCTAAGGATTGACCAACTATGGATTGAATGCATGTATGGGAAGGTCCAAGTTAGGAAGAAAGAAAGAGAAGACCATTAGGACCTCAAACAAGAAAGTCATATTGGAAGAAAACACTAAGACTAAGGTTCAACCCAAGATTCCCAATGATGAAACTCTACCTCAAGCCCTCACTCAACTTAAGTTGGAGAGAGGAAAGAAGATTGATGAATCGAAGTGAAAATCTAAGATTAAGAAGTTTTCCGCAATCAGAGATTGGCCTCTAGGGTGTGGGCCAAACACACCCTTGCTAACTAAAGAGGAAAAGGAAAGCTTGCGTGCTCAACCCTCCTCTTTTGAGAAAATTGATGTAAATTCTGACGAGGACCTAGAGGAGTGTCCTCTCTTTGAGAATGAGAAAAATGACTAATGTAATAAGAATCTTTTGTAAGTAAGGGTCTATTGACCCACACATAATATAAATAAAGCAAGGTTTTATTTTTGGTGTGTTCAAATGAAGAACTCCAAAATATGTTTACTATGCATGAATGTGTATGTCTTCATTGAATGAGTGATATATGCATGTGTATGTAATGTTATGTAGAATAAGAATGTTTACTAGTAGAACCCAATGTTAAGTTATGATATGCATGAAATGTGATGCAGGTTGGGTGTGAGTCAACATGGTGACCACCAGGCAAGAGACAGGTGGTAGTGGGTTAGACAATAGACCAAACAAGACGTTGGAACAGATTCTAGAGATTCTGAATAGGCAAGAGGCTCGTATGGATCACATAGAACATGAGGTTTGAGTGGCACGCAAGGAACAGGTTCACAGGAATGTAGAAGTCAATCAGGAGGATAGTTGTAACACTCGCCGTGCAAACACCAGAGAACAAACATTGCAAACATTTTTTTTTTTTTTAAAACAATACAATTAAAGATGTATTAAACATTAAACACATTCATTGCACATTAACAACTTAATCGTTACATTATTTGGGGCACGTGAGGTCACATCGCAACACAACTAACAACAAAGTAAGAGATAATTATTAAAACAACTTAACCCATTATATTAAATTAATCATAATAAAGGTACATCCATAAACCAAGAGTGAAAGTATAACTACATCCCATATTACAATCATATAGAATCTCATCCGATAATGTTACAAAGGATCCTAACTATTACATCATTATTTAAACATAAGATTACATGTTCTCAATAATGAGTTACAATACATTTTCCAAACAAGTGGGATGATACATAGTACAATGATAATTGAATTTACAAATGAACCACTGGAACAAACTCCAACTGAAGGAATGCTGCTAACAAAGGATGTTGATGGGGAACCCAACGGGTGCAGAGCACGTTCCACCCAACCATGTGAATTATAAATAACTCATCCCCCATGCTCAGAGGTGACAAGGAAGAGATCCCGACAATGATTGTCAAACCAACTCCAACAGAACAATAAAGTACAAAACTCAAGTACACATCAAGGATTACAATGACATAACCAACAACATAGTACTATTACAAATACAAACCCAAGGTTTACCATGACATAATCCATAATAAACACAGATCAACCTAATAAGATTAAAGCTATGAAACTTGTCACAAATAAACAAAGCAATAACAATTACACAAGTCACCAAAGGACATTCATAAATCATCTTCAAAAGAATATGGAACAACATTAAGATTACAATTTTAGAAGAACTGATACAACATCCAAAATACATTTCAAGAGGCATTAAGCAACAAGGCAAATAGGTGTCTAGTGGAGAGTGTCATCGCATAGCTGTCATGGGATCTCCTGGCCCTTCCTCCAACTTGAGGCGCCGACACCCATCTATGGATCTCCTGGCTCTTCCTCCTACTTGAGGCGCCAACACCATAGGGTAGCTCATGCAGACACGATTCCAGAGGCAACAAGAAACAAGGCACAAGGGTGTCAAGTGGAGAGTGTCATCGCATAGCTCTCATGGGATCTCCTGGCCCTTTCTCCAACTTGAGGCGCTGACACCCATCTATGGATCTCCTGGCTCTTCCTCCTACTTGAGGTGCCGACACCATAGGGTAGCTCATGCGGAGTCGATAACCTCTCATGAAGACGAGATTATGACTTTTTCAACCACAGCCTTCTCAATCTATCATTAGTCAATGATATCCCTGATGCATAGACGAGGAATCCAAAGTTTATTATCTTGTGTGCTTTACTACCCATCCCCCTAAGTTCTATTTTTAGGTTATCACTTGTTTAACTACTCTTACATGGGTTCTCCTGAGCTTTTCCTCCTTCCAAGGCACCGACCCCCACGAAGAGCCACTCTCCCTAAGACCCCTAACATAAACCAAAATACAGAAAAGGGTTGTACCATCAAGTATAAGGTATATAACACAAAACAAGACATGAGAGGCAAATCCATCTCGCAAAAACTAAAAATCACAGTGACCACAATTCTCGTACAACCCTTCCAAAATTTAATGCTTAAAATCATGTAACATCTTGATCACAATAATACAAGGATAGACATCCAAGGATAAAACATGCCTCTGGAAAGACTAAGGTCTCACAATTTACAATAGGGTTCCCACATCGATATAAAATTCAAAACAATAAAGCTAGAACAAAAAAATTAAATAACAATCTCCAATTTGGTCTATCTCGATATAAAATTCAACAATAATCTAACATGATTGTTACATTGCTTTCTATTTAAAAAAAATCCATTTAGTTTCACAATCTAATCATTTATTCCAATACTTCAAAAGCAATTATACAAACGCTTAACACTACTCCATCTTAATTTCATAAAAACAATCATCTTTACCAAAAATAAAATAAAATGATAGATCCTTATATCAAAATTACAACTTAATGCAACAATAATTTAATTTACAACCAAAATAACCACTAGGTTCACTAATAAATCATTAGAGAGTAAATTTAATCATATACTAATTCTTTTAAAAAAAATTACTAATATTCTACAGATTTATTTTAATTTCCCTTATTTACTTATATATACATAACTAATCCATTTAATCTTTACTCTTATAAAATAAATCATAAATTAATAAATTATTAACCTTTCCTTATTTAAAGTAGCTTCCCTAATTATTTAAAAGGAAGTAAATCTTAAAAAAAGAAGAAGCATAATTCCTTTCTTTTTAGAACCAAATTTCTATCTTGCTTTTCTAACTTTTTTTTTTTAGACTGCAGGAATCGGGTAGCACGACCCCATATAAACTGCAGTGCGCCTGGTAAACTTTTTAACGTGACCGGCGGCGTTGGCGCGACACGCCCTCTAGTACCACGAGGGTGGGGGAGACTAGACCTCGTGACCAACCTCTTGCAATAGGAAAGATTTAGCCAGCCGAGCTAGGGCCCCAACCCATCTTGCTTTTCTAACTTTATTAGAAAGATTTTTCCTTATTTTCTTTTCTTTTCTTAAAAAGATCATAAGGAGGAGGCTTTAATAAAGCTACGTAAGGATTTTTAAGGCTATACACTTTAATGACTTTCATTACTTCTCACGTTTTTTTTCCGTTTTGCTCTACCATATGTGTTAATGTTATCCTAAAGCTTTGGCAATGTTCTACGGTAAAGGATGCGATGTGGTGGACAATAAGGATGAACAATAAAACTCCAAAAGGAATGAACATTCTATTTAGCAGGTTGAGTAAGTGAAACTTGTATCAATCAGCTTATTTAAAGATTAACATCATAACTGTAACGTAACCTAACATAGAAACTAAAATCAATTTTTTTAAGAACAGGTTGCAGCTTAAACAATATCAAATATAGACACTCACACCAAACAGCATCAAAGGCTATATTATAACCATTGAAAGAAATTACAGTATCCAATTTGTTTCCGTCTCCAAGCTTTTCATGATTTAGACATCTTCTATTTAAGGGAGAGTGCAGCGCCTAAAGCTGTTCGGGTTGAAAGAATTCTATCTAAGACAGAGAAACGGTATCAACAAGGCTTGGTGTCTTTTCATTTCTATTTTTCCTAGCTTATACAAGGAAGGAAACACAAAATTAACTATTACGTTCAAGCGTCACAGCAGAGACAGGTTAACAATGAAATCAGAGAGATTATTTAAACATTTAAAACTTCCTATTATGTTCAAGTGCCGCAGCTAGGACAGGTTGACAATGAAGTCAGGGAGATTAATTAATTTATTACACCTTTGCAAGTCTATAAGTTGCAGCTGTGATAAGTTACCAAAGGTTCAGTACAATACCTCAACTCTAAATGTTGTAACTGTCAGGTTGCCAAGTATATTAGGAAGTGAACATTGGAATATACAGATATCGCCATCGACTTGCATTATTATCATTATTTTCAAGTGCTGCAACTGCGATAGATTGACAGTAAAATCAACCGGTTATTTAAACCTTTAAACTTCCTATTATGTTCAAGTGCACGGCTGTGACAGGTTGATAATGTGCGAAACGAACAGGCACAGATGAGGCTTGTGAACTGTTTGATAGATTGCCTCAAAGAAATGTGATCTCCAAGACAAGGCGCGAAAACTGTTTAATAAACCACCTCACAGAGATCTCATCACATGGAAGGAAATGATAGAGGAATGCGCACAAATTGGATTTGTTGATAAGGCAACAGAACTTTTCAAGTGCATGAGAATGGCTGGGTGAACAAATGGTCGAGTCTAAGGGTGAACTAAGAAGGAAGGACCTCCCTAACCTTATAGCACTACACGAATATAAGAACAAAAGGTGTGCATACAAGAACAACACTGGTGCATGCAAATGAAATCAGGAACTCCAATAAGAAAAGACGAATAGGTGAAGCAACGATGGTTATTATCAAAGCCAGTAAGATAAGCATTTAGATCTCCATGAATTTAATATTCTATTAGAATTATTTAACTCTGCTATGCAAATTACAACTTTAACGCAACGCAAATTCTTTGCATACAGAACACGGTGTTTGAGAATCAACCAAATTCATCTAGGAGAGAATTTACCCATTTTCATGCAGAGAATCCTGGTCCTTATTGTAGTTTCTTGAATGAGAAGATGATGGATATCGGGTTATGTTGGACGTCGCTCTCCTTTCCTCCAGAATCCTCCACCCTCCAGATCATTTACGTTGATGTCGGTCGGGATCTAAAATTCTCTAAGGTTACCTTACTCCATCCATCATAAAAGTAGACACAACTGCCTTATTCTAGATGGGAAAACACATCAACCGACTATCGCCATTGGGAGACCAGAAGATGCGATGGAGAATGATCTTAATGTATTTCCATCCCCCCCAAAGAACAGAGCCCCCCAAATTTTTCTCAGCCCCCTCAGTTTTCGAAGTCGAGGTTAATAAAAATAAAAGAAAGGCAAGTTTCCTATTTTAACTCCATTTCAAGCTGTGCATCCACACGCTTTAGCTTTTCATTCTTTTTTTTGATTTGTTCTATTCTGAGTAAAATCTTAACTTCTATTTTTGCCAACTTTAACTTTAGTTTTAAATCTTATCTTCAAGATTTATTTGAAATCAGATTATTTTCTCTTTTAATTGCTTTACTTGCCTTTTTGAGAAAATCTTATCCCTTAATTTAATTTAATTTATTTGCAAATTACTCCACCCATAAAATATTAATTTCACCTTAATATCAATAATACGAAAAAAAATACAATATCACTCTAAAATTAATATATTTAATTCATTATTTTGATTTTCTATATTCTTGTAGGAAAATTTTAATTAACGAATTAAACAAAACCATTATGTTTATCAAGCAATTCAATCACACCGTAAACAACAAAGCACAAATAAATGCCTATATCAATATCTAGAAAAGCCACAATGGAGGGGCACTACATCCTCCCCCCCTAGGCTTCGACTTACTCCTGGAAGTCGACCACAAGCAAAACATGGTAACAACATAAACTAACCAAAATATCAACAATCAGTAAAGAAAATTAAACAACATCAGAATAAAAGAAAAGAAACAATACCATTCAATCAAAACGGGTTGACAACATGGGACACGGTGACTTCCTTGTCATCTCTATTTCAACATTATACCGTTGGGTTATTGGTACTCGCCCTGTCCTGCCGAAGTAGGTGGAATCGAGACTCTATACCTGCAATCCTTGCACAAAAACGAGGTCGTGTACATGTGCATACATATATAAAATAAAAGCATTACATTGTGAGAAGGAATTGCAGTGTAGCAGGGCACTCGCGAATGAGTGATGCTACAATGTCCTTTCATCACATCTATTCTAACAATATAATATAGATGATAAAATAATATCTCTAAACTAATTCTGGATCATCTCATAACATAATTCTGAAATCAACTAACATCACCAACCATAATGTCATATGAAATAACCATGTCCACTAATGGAATAACATTATCATTAAAAGTCTAACTATCCAAATCAAACAATAATAGTACCATCACAGTATCAACGTATCAAATCGAAGTATAGAAACTAATGAGTCCAACTAGCAAACAAGAGGGTTATTTCCTACAACCCTGCATACAAACAAACATTGTGCACACACATATATCTCAAAACACACCATGAGAGGAAATCCCAGTGTAGTAGGGCACTTGCAAGCGAGTGATACCACATTGTCTCTCTCACCAGACCACATACAATCATCAATACAACTCTAGTAACTTATAAACAACTTGCTACTTATTAGTTAGAAAGGTATTCTCATACTAATCCAATCTATAAATATAATTCAATATATGTATCAGAAATAAATTACTTGACATTATAAGTATTTATTTCTATAGATCCAATTCCATTACCTTTATTGCTGAGTTTCCGAAGCCAACTACCTGTGAATCATTAACTACCATGGAACAAAACACATTAGTAACAAGAATTCAAGCTAATTCTTTACCTTAAAATGTTGTACTTTCATAAAATTGGAGCATATTTATCCACTCAAATACACTTTATGCTAAAACTCATCATTTTCACACAAAGCACTCTACTTCAATCATTGTTCAACACTAAATCTCTCAATAATTTCAATAAAAGGAAAAATTTACACCTTCACAGATTCAAGAAAACATAATTCATCACTTCAAAAACACAAATTTGCAATTTTCACGCACACTTACCATATTCACACACATAACTCACATCACTGGAAACCACATCACACAATGACACAAGGGTCCATAGTGCATCCCTGACAGGAAGGATATCGGTGCATTGCGCACTACACCGAGGGTCCTATCCTTTCCCACCAGTTTCCTACACCATCGACCCGACACTGGCTAACGGAAGAAACTCAGGTTCACAACAATGACAACAAAAAAATGAAACTCTAGACTCAAGGGTCTAAACACAAGGTTACATAGTGAGCACACATAGTGCCCAGTGTATGAACCTATGCTCTGATACCATGTTGTAATGCTCGCCGTGCAAACACCAGAGAACAAACATTGCAAACATTTTTATTTTTATTTTTTAAAACAATACAATTAAAGATGTATTAAACATTAAACACATTCATTGCACATTAACAACTTAATCATTACATTCTCTGGGGAACGCGAGGTCACATCGCAACACAACTAACAACAAAGTAAGAGATAATTATTAAAACAACTTAACCCATTATATTACAATAATCATAATAAAGGTACATCCATAAACCAAGAGTGAAAGTATCACTACATCCCATATTACAATCATATAGAATCTCATCCGATAATGTTACAAAGGATCCTAACTATTACATCATTGTTTAAACATAAGATTACATGTTCTCAATAATGAGTTACAATACATTTTCCAAACAAGTGGGATGATACATAGTACAATGATAATTGAATTTACAAATGAACCACTGGAACAAACTCCAACTAAAGGAATGCTGCGAACAAAGGATGTTGATGGGGAACCCAAAGGGTGCAGAGCACGTTCCACCCAACCATGTGAATTATAAATAACTCATCCCCCATGCTCAGAGGTGACAAGGAAGAGATCCCGACCATGATTGTCAAACCGACTCCAACATAACAATAAAGTACAAAACTCAAGTACACATCAAGGATTACAATGACATAACCAACAACATAGTACAATTACAAATACAAACCCAAGGTTTACCATGACATAATCCACAATAAGCACAAATCAACATAATAAGATTAAAGCTATGAAAATCATCACAAATAAACAAAGCAATAACAATTACACAAGTCACCAAAGGACATTCATAAATCATCTTCAAAAGAATATGGAACAACATTAAGATTACAATTTCAGAAGAACTGATTCAACATCCAAAATACATTTCAAGAGGCAATAAGCAACAAGGCAAATAGGTGTCTAGTGGAGAGTGTCATTGCATAGCTGTCATGGGATCTCCTGGCCCTTCCTCCAACTTGAGGTGCCGAAACCCATCTATGGATCTCCTGGCTCTTCCTCCTACTTGAGGCGCCGACACCATAGGGTAGCTCATGCAGACACGATTCCAGAGGCAACAAGAAACAAGGCACAAGGGTGTCAAGTGGAGAGTGTCATCGCATAGCTCTCATGGGATCTCCTGGCCGTTCCTCCAACTTGAGGCGCTGGCACCCATCTATGGATCTCCTGGCTCTTCCTCCTACTTAAGGTGCCGACACCATAGGGTAGCTCATGTGGAGTCGATAACCTCTCATGAAGACGAGATTACGACTTTTCCGACCACGGCCTTCTCAATCTATCATTAGTCAATGATAGCCCTAATGCATAGACGAGGAATCCAAAGTTTATTATCTTGTGTGCTTTACTACCCATCCCCCTAAATTCCATTTTTAGGTTATCACTTGTTTAACTACTCTTACATGGGTTCTCTTGAGCTCTTCCTGCTTCCGAGGCACCGGCCCCCATGAAGAGCCACTCTCCCTAAGACCCCTAACATAAACCAAAATACGGCAAGGGTTGTACCATCAAGTATAAGGTATATAACACAAAACAAGACATGGGAGTCAAATCCATCTCACAAAAACTAAAAATCACAGTGACCACAATTCTCGTACAACCCTTCCAAAATTTAATGCTTAAAATCATGTAACATCTTGATCACAATAATACAAGGATAGACATCCAAGGATAAAACATGCCTCTGGAAAGACTAAGGTCTCACAATTTACAATAGGGTTCCCACATCGATATAAAATTCAAAACAATAAAGCTAGAACAAAAAAATTAAACAACAATCTCCAATTTGGTCTATCTCGATATAAAATTCAACAATAATCTAACATGATTGTTACATTGCTTTCTATTTAAAAAAATCCATTTAGTTTCACAATCTAATCATTTATTCCAATACTTCAAAAGCAATTATACAAATGCTTAACACTACTCCATCTTAATTCCATAAAAACAATCATCTTTACCAAAAATAAAATAAAATGATAGATCCTAATATCAAAATTACAACTTAATGCAATGATAATTTAATTTACAACCAAAATAACCACTAGGTTCACTAATAAATCATTAGAGAGTAAATTTAATCATATACTAATTCTTTTAAAAAAAATTACTAATATTCTACAGATTTATTTTAATTTCCCTTATTTACTTATATATACATAACTAATCCATTTAATCTTTACTCTTATAAAATAAATCATAAATTAATAAATTATTAACCTTTCCTTATTTAAAGTAGCTTCCCTAATTATTTAAAAGGAAGTAAATCTAAAAAAACATATTTCCTTTCTTTTTAGAACCAAATTTCTATCTTGCTTTTCTAACTTTATTATAAAGCTTTTTCCTTATTTTCTTTTCTTTTCTTAAAAGATCATAAGGAGGAGGCTTTAATAAAGCTACGTAAGGATTTTAAGGCTATACACTTTAATGACTTTCATTACTTCTCATGTTTTTTTTTTCCATTTTGCTCCACCATATGTGTTAATGTTTTCCTAAAGCTTTGGCAATGTTCTACGGTAAAGGATGCGATGTGGTGGACAATAAAGATGAACAATAAAACTCCAAAAGGAATGAACATTCTATTTAACAGATTGAGTAAGTGAAACTTGTATCAATCAGCTTATTTAAAGATTAACATCATAACTGTAACACAACCTAACATAGAAACTAAAATCATTTTTTTTTTTTAAGAACAGGTTGTAGCTTAAACAATATCAAATATAGATGCTCACACCAAATAGCATCAAAGGCTATATTATAACCATTGAGAGAAATTGTAGTATCCAGTTTGTTTCCGTCTCCAAGCTTTTCATGATTTAGACATCTATTTAAGGGAGAGTGCAGCGCCTAAAGCTGTTCGGGTTGCAAGAATTCTATCTAAGACAGAGAAACGGTATCAACAAGGCTTGGTGTCTTTTCATTTCTATTTTTCCTAGCTTATACAAGGAGGAAACACAAAATTAACTATTACGTTCAAGTGCCACAGTAGAGACAGGTTAACAATAAAATCAGAGAGATTATTTAAACATTTAAAACTTCCTATTATGTTCAAGTGCCGCAGCTAGGACAGGTTGACAATGAAGTCAGGGAGATTAATTAATTTATTACACCTTTGCAAGTCTATAAGTTGCAGCTGTGATAAGTTACCAAAGGTTTCAGGGAGGCTATTTAATTTAGTACAATACCTCAACTCTAAATGTTGTAACTATCAGGTTGCCAAGTATATTAGGAAGTGAATATTGGAATATACAGATATCGCCATCTACTTGCATTATTATCATTATTTTCAAGTGCTGCAACTGTGATAGATTGACAGTAAAATCAACCGGTTATTTAAACCTTTAAACTTCCTATTATGTTCAAGTGCACTGCTGTGACAGGTTGATAATGTGCGAAACGAAGAGGCATAGATGAGGCTTGTGAACTGTTTGATAGATTGCCTCAAAGAAATGTGATCTCCAAGACAAGGCGTGAAAACTGTTTAATAAACCACCTCACAGAGATCTCATCGTATGGAAGGAAATGATAGAGGAATGCACACAAATTGGATTTGTTGATAAGGCGACAGAACTTTTCAAGTGCATGAGAATGGCTGGGTGAACAAATGGTCGAGTCTAAGGGTGAACTAAGAAGGAAGGACCTCCCTAACCCTTATAGCACTACATGAATATAAGAACAAAAGGTGCACATGCAAGAACAAACACTGGTGCATGAAAATGAAATCAAGAACTCCAATAAGAAAAGACGAATAGGTGAAGCAACGATGGTTATTATCGGAGCCAGTAAGATAAGCATTTAGATCTCCATGAATTTAATATTCTATTAGAATTATTTAACTTTGCTACACAAATTACAACTTTAATGCAACACAAATTCTTTGCATACAGAACACGGTGTTTGAGAATCAACCAAATTCATCTAGGAGAGAATTTACCCATTTTCGTGCAGAGAATCCTGGTCCTTACTATAGTTTCTTGAATGAGAAGATGATGGATGTCGGGTTATGTTGGACGTCACTCTCCTTTCCTCCAGAATCCTCCACCCTCCAGATCATTTACGTTGATGTCGGTCGGGATCTAAAATTCTCTCAGGTTACCTTACTCCATCCATAATAAAAGTAGACACAACTGCCTTATTCTAGATGGGAAAACACATCAACTGACTATCGTCGTTGGGAGACCCGAATATGCGATGGAGAATGATCTTAATGTATTTCCATTCCCCCCCAAAGAACAGAGCCCCCCAAAATTTTCTCAGCCCCCCTCAATTTTCGAAGTCGAGGTTAATAAAAATAAAAGAAAGGCAAGTTTCCTGTTTTAACTCCATTTCAAGCTGTGCATCCACACGCTTTAGCTTTTCATTCTTTTTTTTGATTTGTTCTATTCCGAGTAAAATCTTAACTTCTATTTTTTCCAACTTTAACTTTAGTTTTAAATCTTATCTTCAAGATTTATTTGAAATCAAATTATTTTCTCTTTTAATTGCTTTACTTGCCTTTTTGAGAAAATCTTATCCCTTAATTTAATTTAATTTAATTTATTTGCAAATTACTCCACCCATAAAATATTAATTTCACCTTAATATCAATAATATGAAAAAAATACAATATCACTCTAAAATTAATATATTTAATTCATTATTTTGATTTTCTATATTCTTGTAGGAAAATTTTAATTAACGAATTAAACAAAACCATTATGTTTATCAAGCAATTCAATCACACCAAAAACAACAAAGCACAAATAAATGCCTATATCAATATCTAGAAAAGCCACAATGGAGGGGCACTACAATAGTGGTCCAAGAAAAGGCCCTCGAGGTCGAATTGAGGAAGAACTTGGAAAATATCTTAAAAGAGTAGCACCGCCTAAGTTTGATGGTAAATCCATCAGAGCAGAAGTTGAGGCATGGATCATAGAGATGGAGAAATACGTTGGACTCCGTAACCTATCAAAATAAGCTAAAGTGGCATGGGCTATGTATCAACTTTTAGGAGAAGCAACTACTTAGTGGGACAATGAAAAGTCATAAAGGAATCTTCAGTTTGTTGAGATTACTTGGGAACTCTTCCTCCAATATTTTAGAAAGAGATGGTTACCACAACTCTCTTTGACAAGAAGGTGACAAAATTCCAAAACCTAACTCAAGGGAGCATGACGTGACCCAATACTGGGAGAAGTTCACCAATCTATTGATGTATGTGCCCCAATATCAAGGAGATGAATGTGTCCATATCCAAAATTTCATATTGGGACTTAGACCCCACATTGGAGCATAAGTGGACATGCATGATCCTCTCGCCATGAACAAAGTTTTCCTAAAGGCCATCAAGCAGGAGCAAAAATTGCAGCAGTTATCCAACCTCCATAACAATTCAAATCCTAAGTCACGGTTTGGGAACAAGAAGTTTCATAAAGGAGACAAGAACCATGAGACCCGTAATCTCAAGAGGGGAAGTGAGTCATAGGAGAAAGGTGAAGGTTGTAATGGTGGAAAGAGCAAGAAGACAAATAATAACAAAGGAAAGGGTGAAATCACAATACTGTGTCTCACTTTTTTTCCAAAATGGACATTTACATCAATATTTTTAACTGAATCTTCATCTTTTAAGACCTATAACAACTAAACTATTAAGAATTTGAAGATGATGTGAACTAGTGATTTGTGGCAATTTGTGTGTAGATTATAAATATATATATTTTTTTCAAATTTTTTAAAATAAATCATGAATCTTTCAACATCTCCTTTAATAATTGGTTTTAAACAAAAAACAACATTTTCAGAAAGTAACGTTTGTGTCGTACAACATAACTTTTTTTTCCATAAAGGATTAAATTCTAATTTTTGAAATATAGATTCTCAACATCAATATCTAGGGAAAGGATATTTTTTCATAATTTTTTGTTGCATATTTTTTTAAAATTAATTTTTGAAGTCACTGTAGCTATAATTTGGACATACATGTGTGTGTCGTACAACCTAACTCGTTGTGTATAAATCAAAATTCAATTTTTCCTTTTTTGGTGAAACAAGGACATCAATACCCAGGGAATGGGTATTTAAAAAAAAAATTATAATGGTTTACTATTTTTCCACCTCTACACAACAAAAAGCTTGATGTTAAGAGAAAAACCTATGTTTAGTAAAAATTGAAAATTAAATACATGATAAAATGAAAATATATCAAAACTATACTTGTTGGAAAGCTCATTTAGAGGGCTACAATTTTGAAAAATATAATTTTTAAATGAAATTATTTAATCCTTCAAAAGGTAAAGAAAAAGTGGTTTTTACTAGCATTTTGATAGGTGCAAAGGAGATTCCATTATGGGTATGATTTAATACTAAAGGGGTTATATCCAAGGGGTTTTATCTAATGGAGTCTTATTTATCCCTCTTCAATTAAAACCCTTTAGATGGAGCCTCTTAAGACTTAAATCATTAGTTTTTTTCTAAAAACAATGATTTCAAGCAAAAATCAACACATCCCAAAAGTGAGACACTATTGTGGTAGCACCCAAAAAGATGACCAAAAGCAGAAGGGCTTCAAAGAGGACAAGCTAGGAGGTCACAAAGGGCCTCACAATGGGTGCTATACTTGTGGAGGCGATCATTATTCCTCAAATTTTCCACAATGGTTGAATTTGCGAAGGGAAGGAAACTATCAATAGTCTCAACACCATCAGATCCACACTATAGTGGATAACAAGCAAGTAGAGTATTAGGCTTCGCCAATACAACTGACGGGTAAGGTCTATGACCGAAATGTCTCTATTTTAATTGATATCAGAGCTATTGAATGTTTCATAGACCCTAAAGTAATATCCTGGAAGATTCCCATTAGACCTGGATACATGGAAAACTCATGGACAATCTAGTATGGAAACCAAGCAGAGCGGAGGGTAGATACTTGTGTCTTTTGCAGTGAGTTAGAGCTTCCAACCTTTTAAACCTAGGTCAACCTGTATGTTGAACCCTTAGGCTCATATGATGTAATTATGGGAATAAATTGGTTAATCGAGCATAAGTCAGTAGTGAACTAGGATAAGGTAGTTTTCTGGATGATTACAGGAACCTAGTCAAGATTTGTGGGATGCAAAGACCCTTAGAGCTTAGAAAGATCTCTACTATGTAGCTTAAAAAGGCTCGTCAAAAGTGATGTGTTATTTATGCTATGCATATTAGTAACCCTGATAGTAAGGAACCGTATCTAGATGACTACCCTATTCTCAAGTAGTTCCAAGATGTATTCCCTGATGAACTCACGGAGTTACCTCTGAAACAAGAATTTAACTTCTCTAATGACCTTCTACCAGGAGCTGAACCTCAATCCAAAGCACCTTATCGGATGACAACCACCAAACTCTATGATTTGAAGGCACAATTAATGGAATTGTTGATCAAGGGGCTCATAAGATCCAGTGTGTCTCCTTGGGGAGCACTAGTTATCTTTGTGGAAAAGAAGGATGAAACCTTGCGTCTATGTATAGACTATTGGATGTTGAACAAGGCGACCATCAAGAATCGATATCCACTTCCGAGGATCAATGGGTTGTTTGACCAGATGAAGGGAGTGACAATGTTCTCCAAAATCGATCTCAGTTTGGGATACCATCAGTTGAGAATAAAGGAAGATATTCCAAAGATTGGCTTTCGAACTCGGTATGGACATTATGAGTTCACTATGGTACCTTTTGGTTTGACCAATGTACCTGCAACTTTCATGAACCTCATCAATAATGTGTTCAAAGACTATTCAGATGAGTTTGCTTTTATTTTCATTGATGACATCCTAGTTTACTCAAAGTTTGTTGAAGAGCATGATAGGCACTTGAGGATAGTTTTTTGAATGAGAGAAAATAAATTCTTTGGGAAGCTATCCAAATGCTTGTTTTATCAAGATAGGGTGCACTACCTAAGCCATATTATTTCAGCTAAGGGAGTCTCTATAGACCTTGAGAAAATCAAGGCGATCATGGAATGGCCGGTGCCTCAGAGTGTGTTAGAATTTTGTAGCTTCATGGGCCTCACAGGATACTATAGAAAGTTTGTGCAAGGGTTCTCCCAGATTGCATCTCCAATCACATCACTCCAAAGAAAGGGAACATGGTTTGAATGGACCGAGAAGTGTGAAAAAGAATTCTAACTCTTGAAGTAGAGGCTCATGACAACACCAGTGTTGACCATCGGTTTGGTCTGTGGTGGTACTTGGATGTGTCCAAATTGACACATGACATGATCATAATAGAATGGTCTCACTATGTAATCATGTTTTCCTAAAAGAAATCAATCTAGCTATAACCTGCATAGCTCATGCCTATCATCCACCCACTGGGGAATCCTGAGATATGGTCTCCAACTAATATCATCCTCATCTAGTTGGTCAAACCTAATCTACCAATGTAGTAGGTCCCCCTCTTGCCATGGTCATCTCAGTGGATAGTTGAAGACTCATGGATAACCCATGGCTGCTATGGTAGGAAACTTGGTGTTGGCCTCCTACAATGATTTTAATAACTAAACCTTTATAGCCATGACTTAGAGATTGGACATCTAACCTGAATAGTTATCTCAATCATCATGAAGGTGCATTTAACTTGTCAACCCAGAGATGTGAACTTGAAGTGGGTTAGCATAGTATGTGCACTAGGAACTCAAAGTAGCCATTGCATTCTACAACTAAGAAACATAATACTAAAAGTAAATTGCTTGAAAGGGAAAGAGACAAATGCTAAATATCAATCAACGACTATGCTAAGCTGAAATGCATAACAAGAATAAAAATCTGAGCAACGAACATGACACTACTCTATCTGCTTTGGTTGCAAGAATAGTCACAAAATGGAATTCTAGTGGCTGCAGGAATAGTCAATGCCAGATTTCTAACTAAGTACTAAAAAACAAGTAATACTAAACTAATGCTAAACTAATAAGATAGATTACTCACCAAGTGGGTCCCCTTGGATAAGTATCTTGTAAACTAATAAGAACTCAAGTGCTTGAACTCAGAACTCTATTTTATTCACTGTAAATCATGCATACAAGAGAGTAATGTATTTGTATCACTGAAATTAGAGAATGAGAGTACAATATCAAATTGTGCAACTCCTGAATAAGGAGCGTCAAATCATTATTTATACTACAACTAAACAAGGCAGTCAACTCCACAACTAGGAGGACACCATTTAGGGAAAATAGGGGAAACTAGAATGATGGTAGTTACACATGCATGGAATCTAGTCAGACATGCAAGTCCAGATGTAGATTCAACACAGTAGTAACACCCATGCATGCTCAATCATTAAGGTCCACTGCAAGGTGGTCACATTCAGTTGCATGAAGAATATTTTTCCGTCAGTTGCCTTTGACTTGGAGTGATTCCTCAGCTGGACATTATGGTGCATGCCCAACTAGCAGTGTCTTCCTCAACTTGGTGTATTAAATCTGCATTGCAAGGTCAATACACATAATAACTACACATCTATAACCACTCTAAGAATCATTCATTAATCACATGAAAAATCAAAATAGTTAACCCACATAATATGCCAAATGTCATTAAAGCTTGCAGAGATAGGATAATGTCAAATGTCAATGGTTTGAGGGAAACATTATGCAAATACCAACATTTAATCATCAAAGTTCATGACATTAGCCAACAAATAGACTATAGATTCTACCTAAAACTCGACCAAAAACTAGGCTCATCACCCAGTTCGCCTCGTATATGTAATATGCTCAAAGCACCAAACTTGTAAAAGTTAACAATGTACAATGTTGTCGAGCTCTTGGTATACAAATCATCCCAAATCATAGTATAAATGGGTGTGCATACTGCAACCCCACACATATACGGTCCTATGCTCCTCCATGTCCTTGATAATGTGTACAAGTCCACCATCTAGATGAGCTCCTTGACTGTCTGGTACCAATGTGAGTGTTATGGTCGTGATCAAAATAATTACAAAAGTGGTGTCTGCGCATGTAGAATCCATCGTAGCTCAATGCGAGGACCAATGCTTGATCGACAAATAGGCCGCTATAGACAATATAAAATATCATCTCTCATTTGTTTGAAAGAATGATCATCTATTAAGTGTACAGTCTCACCCCGAATAGGAATCCGTAGGATGCAATATATATACTCTAGAGTCACTGTCATCTTGCCCGTGGGTAGATGGAAGGTACATGAGTCTACATCCCATCTCTCAACTAAGTCTAGCAGCATGGCATCATGGTACTGTTGGCAATCAAGATTTCACCCTTAGCCAAGTTAGACTTGCCTATCCTGTTGCAACATGGAAACACTCTCAGATTTGTGGGTAAATCTGTAGGTGAGAGCGAATCTCCAAAGTGGGCAGGTTCCCCCAGTAAACTACCTAATCTAATAGACCTTCAGGGAAAAGGGGTAAAAGGAAAAATTTGAAAACAAAGATCCTAAACCTAAGGTGATTCACCAACAATATGAAGATCCTAACAATTTTCCACTCACAACAATATCTCTAAAACTTTGATTCTCACAATCCCACCCTAGAAACACATAATCCAATAGTGATTTGCATAGAGGTTAATCAGACATAACATATAATGCAACTTGAATCATATGAAACCCTTGCAAACAAACTTACAATGACAAGAAATAAAGAGGATTCTGCATTTGAATCACAGTTAACATCAGATTGTGACTGCAAATTTGAAAACAAGATGAGAAAGGAAATCCTGTTGTTTTATTGAACTGAAGGAGTGACAATTTCAAAATATGAGTACAAGAACAAGTTTAAAAAACTCTCTAAGTGAATAGGAGAGCAAGAAACCATCAATAGGAACTAAGAAAAATCAAAATTTTCTCCAACTTTTCCAAGTGTCACAATAGTGAAAATAGCCAAAAATCAACTTCACTACATATCTGAATAGCAACTTTTCCCCATTTTCGAGCTCAAGGGAAAAGCCTAAAATGAAATAGGTCAAGGCACAAATAATTTTCTTTAAAAAATAAAATAAAAAGACTAAGGAAAGGCTTGACCTAGGCATCATAGGTAACAAGGCATTAAAAGAGCATTTGATTTCTTTTAAAGAATGTGATAAAAATCACATTTGACTTAGGGCATGAAGGAAACCCCAACATAAAAACTAAATTGAAGCCCTAATTCTTAGCATCATTTCACTTGGTCAACTTTGGAGAAAGAAGGCTCTACACTTGGCCTCCATGTAAGCTAGGGTTTAAGAGCTCAAACTTCATCTTCTTCTGCCTCTCCTTGTTGACTCTCCATTGAAGACCACTAGGTAATTTATTTTGAAGCAAAACTTGAATTTTGGCCTCCATTTTGAAGTATTTTCGGCCTTCATGGCCGCGACCTTGACTGGTTTTTAATGCATTTTTATGCTTTGTTCTTCTAGTGATGCCTCCTCCATTTCGAGCCACCATGAGAGAGTTTGTTTGAGCTTCTTGAAGGCTTCGCCCTCAGACTTAAACTAGTTTTCTCCATTCACAAACTAGGGTAAGCTTCATTCACAAACTAGGGTAAGCTTCATTTCCTTTCTACATTGTGTGGGAGAAATGAATGAATTTCTGAGTTTGGCCTTGCTTAGGTTGTGGCCTGACCATGTGCATTCCTTTATTTCTGCAAAAATATTTTACTTTGGGCTCGACTCATGATGCAAAAGTGATGATTGTTGAATGAAAGAATTTCTTGTATTTTTGCTTACCATTTTCTGGGTTTGTAAAACCTTTCATAGTCGTGGCTATTGACTTCACTGTCTTCATTTTTTTTTTGAGTTATTCCACTGGTATAGAAATTGAAACCCTACCATTCACTTTTGCATTTGTATTTTGAAGCAAAACCCCCAAGTGGGTATCCTCATCTGTGAAGAAAAAACTCTCTCAAGCCACAACCATGAGAGCACAACTGGGTTTCTTTGCATTACAAATCACCTTCTTTGTAGAAAGCAACATTACTCTATTTTTTCCTGAATGAGAACCACAATGTAAGCCATTCCAAGCAAGGCCGAAGCTTGGAACTCTTTTGGCTTTTATGAGAAAGCAACCATTATTTCATTTGTTTCAAAACCCTAGCTTTAATTTAACATTGGATCACTATTTTGAAAAGAAAAATGATTTCATTTTTCATGTGCATGTTATTGTAGCTTCACTCGCTTACTCTTAGAATGCAAATAATCTATTTCTTCATGTTAAATTTTAAGAAAAACAATTTTTTTTGTAGCTATCATTACTGTCTGTGTGACTATTGTATCCTTGAAATTCCAACATATGCTTAAAATAGAGCAATGTAGCTTCTTTAGCATGATTCTTCTCCATTATAATGCACACATTGGCCATTTATTACTTGTCTCCCATTTGTCAATTTGGCATCATTAAGCATTTTGTATGATCAAAAATAGCTTCTTTAACATTGCTACATCACTTTGTGAGCATGAAACAATGTAATGTAGCTTCTCCTTTGTGAACAAAACTTGAATGATATTGCTCCACATACGAAACAATGTTTTTATTTTCTCTTTTATGCTTTGCAACTCCATTTTTCATTCAATTGCTTGATAGAATCAATGTCTTCTTTGCACTTTTCATGCATTTTAACATTCACTATTTAACATGGCTACCATGGTATTTGCACTCACTTGCTTTATGAAGCAGAAACAAAAAATGCTCTACCTACACCCAGATGTGTTGCATGGTGATGCTTTTATTCTACTTATTTTCCTTTTGCAATGTTACATTTGACCATCATGATGCATTTGTATGAAACTTGTTGTTCCTTGTCACCCATTTCTTGATGGAGAGAAAGTTTCCCTCTATACTCTTCATGCATTTTTATTTCTCTTAGACAACTAATGTTGATGTGAATCTTGATCTTGGCATAGAAGATTTTGAAATAATAAACACCTGATAATGGTGTTTTGAAGCTCCTCCATTTGCTTTAGTGGCCACTTTTGATTAGCATTATGTATGCCTGTTCACTATCATATTTCATTATGATGTACTCTTTGTGATGGTCTATGTGGGTAATTGATCATTTATGATCTTCAACTCATTGCATTCTCAGACTTGATTATCCTAAATGATCAACTACTTGAGCTCTTATGATACTTGTTATGTACTCCTTCAAATGCATATCTCTTATGGGCAATGGATTTGTTTCATTCTCAACCCCCTCCTTGAATGTTAAGGGGAAAACATGCTGAGCTCAACCCTTGTGGGAGCCCCTTTTACACCATATGCTATTAAGTCTTCAAATCATATCAACAACATGGCTTTTCCTATACCTGCACAGGAAACAAACAATGTTAGATTAACATAATAAGTTCAAAGTTCTTATGATGTTTCCTCCTTTGTATTCCCTTGCACACTTCTTGTCTTTGCTCAATATATTCAATGCACCACAAACAATGTTCTACATTACTGTTGATAGATCATATAGGATGATTCATAACCTGAGCTCTAACAAAACTTTTCCAATCATTTTCAGGTTCACTTGGAGAACAACAACAAAGAGGGATGCACAACATTGAAGGCAACTTGAAGACACATTTAGGAAATGACGACTATGTTCCCTCTTATGTGCTCTTTTCCTTCTTTATCTTTAGTAGTCTAGTGCACTCTTTGTGTTTCATTGACTCAGCTATTCCCACGGCTTGTGTGGGACACTTGATTTCTTCTTTTTATCTCAATGAATATAAAATAGTATTTTTTGCAATTCTTGTTCAATTATGTACTTTTTTTTTGCAAACAATGTATGGAACATTATGGAATGAGTAACTAAATACAAAATGAAAGCACTTTCCTTTACATCTCATGGAATCTTTTATGTTGTAAATTAAATGAAAAATTGTAACACATTGCACCTTTCTGAAAAAATCAACAACTCAAATATATGTAATAGTTTAAGCAACTGCAGAAATGAATTGAAACTTTTCACCTTAAAATGAACCTGAATTAATCAGCTCTGTCAATTTGAGCTATAGTGAAAAATTGATAACATGTACCTCATAAGTGGCATGAGGTACACCCAAAACAATCCTACATCTTGAAGAAATCCAATCTCCTATTATAGTCGAGTGATAGAATCTCGAAGGAAACAAAATTGTCTCCTTCCGAGGTGCTGCCAGGATTGAGGAGGAACCTAAAAAGAAAAATACATGAAATAAATCCTAAATTCATCAATTAAATAACGCTAGAGTTTCTCTAAGATGCTTTTTGGCCAATGTGGATGCTTATTACATTTTTGGATGGGGGTCTTGGACACTTTAGACAATTTTGGACACTTTGCGCCAAAGTGGGGCACTTTGCGACAAAGAGGGACACTTTGTGCCAATATTTTATAGGGTCCTAAAATTATTCCAAATACATGAAAAAGTACAGTAAATTCTTGAAAATGATGAAAAGGTAGAGCACAATCCACTCATTGTCTATCGAAGTGTGCCTCGTGCAACCTCATTGCGAATCATGTCTAGTCTAGGGGGCTTGTAGGTCCTTCGGTTCGACATCCTCGATCACTCTGCACCAAGGTTATTTGCAAAAAGGTAAATGTCAAATGAATAGTAAAATGTGTGATTTTCATTAGTATATAGTAAAGCCCTAATAAATAAAGCTTATTCATTTAAATGGAATTTCATTCAAATTAGCATATTGAGGGCTAGAGGACTCCGTTTTTGATGTCATTTTTTGTGTTGGATTCATAATTCCACTCTCAATTTCATCAAATGTCTATCACTATGTGGTATGGTACTTGAAAACACCCTATGATATGACCTAAGTAATTCAACGTGGTTTCGTATTCACCTTGATTCCACCTCCATAAAGCAAGCAAAATCAGGAGGGCATATATCTACCCTCAAATCCAATTCTCCGTAGAAGTTTGATAAGAATATTTTTGAGCGACTAATGAATCTGTGTTGTAGGATGCAGGTCCTTAACATTGTGGTTTTGTACGTAACTATAGTGGGGGCTTTATTTTCCCTAATAAATCCATATGAGTATCCTTTTTATAGAAGTTTATTTCCTTTAACTTGCATATGCACGTAGTATCATATGGCCGCTAAAGTAGGGGCTAAATGTAGTGTCAAGAAAAGTAACCCTTTTTCACACTTAATTTGGGAATGAATAATTAATAATAAAATGGACTTAAAGATGCCTTATTTAGGGTGTTGTAAAGTGTTTCTTTACACTTTCACACTAATATAAGGCTTTATTAATTAATTTAGGTTAATTTTTCCTTAATTGGCCTCTTTAATTCAAATCCAAGCCTTATTTATTGCATTTTATGAGGGAAAAGCCCGACACTCATTAATAATATTACACAACACTTAATTTGGCAAGGTTTGTGTCCTAGGATAGTGACCTAGGACCCATTGGCCACTTGGAAAATGGGTCCTCACTAGGTCCTAGGACCCCATTTTGGCATGTTATTTCACAATCCCTAAAATAGGTCCTAGTTAAGTATGCTAGGACCCATTCGCCCTATGGAAAATGTGTCCTTAACTTAGGACACCCCTTTTTAAACATATTATTCATGGGATTTTAGTGATTTCAAATCCTAGATCTGATGTCGGCTTGTATTATTTGAATTTCACGATTTAATCTTAAGTATAAATATAAGGTTATTTCACATAATTCCATCTAAGCAATCTAACAGTCTAGAGTTTAGGATTTAGGGTTGAAGGTATAGGGTTTAGGCTTTAGCGTATAGGTTTAAGGTTATAGGGTATAGGGTTAAGGGTTTTGGGTATAGGGTATAGGGCATAGGGCATAGGGTATAAGTATAGGGTATAGGGTATAGGGTATATGGTTGAGGGTATAGGCTTGAGAATTTAGGGTTGAGGGTATAGGGTTTAGGCTTTAGGGTTAACAATATTAGGTATAGGGTTGAGGGTATAGGGTTAAGGGTTAAGGGCATTGGGTATAGGGTTTATAGTTTAGGGTTCATTGTATGGAGTTTAGGTATAGGGTCTACGATATAAGGGGATTCTCTACTCACGAGTTCTCTTCACTCAGAGATCCTCATGGGGTGAATTGCCCTATATCACCTCAATGGAACAACGGCGAGAGTTCTAGAATCCGAAAGAGTAGGTCACAGAGGTTCCCAAGACAAATTGACAAGCTCCCATCTAAAGGACGTTAGCACAAAAAGAAGACAAGATGATAGCGCAGCACGCTGGCATCTCATACAGGCCAGAGACTGAGTTTATCATAGAAAATGCCTAAATGACTGCTAGCAAATGGATTACTAAGAATTGGCAGAATGTAAGAAAAGGATAGAATGTGATAAAGTAGTAGAATTGACAAAGATAAGGAGAAGAAAGGAAGGAGATACTTACAACCATGCGGATGATGAAGCTTCCACCAAACGAATGTCTTCAAAATCTACACATAAGAGGAAGAGAATGTTGGGGCTGTATAGGGGCCTGTTTCAGTCAGACCCCGTTTTGGTGTTCCCACCTCCATGGAGAGCCAAATAGAAAAGTAGAAATGTAGTAAAGAGCACTAAAGCACTACAAAATAGTGTTATGCTACTCAACCAAGTAATAGAGGAGAGGAGTGAAATCTTACCACCTTCACCAAGAGCACTCAAGGCTAATGGGGGAGAAAATGAGAGGAACTCAAGGCTCTGTT
Source organism: Sequoia sempervirens (assembly GCA_007258455.2). Classification (NCBI taxonomy): domain Eukaryota; kingdom Viridiplantae; phylum Streptophyta; class Pinopsida; order Cupressales; family Cupressaceae; genus Sequoia; species Sequoia sempervirens. The sequence goes on along the minus strand of VDFB02288756.1, from coordinate 9,893 downwards.
GCAATGGTGTTTTGGTCCACACTTGCTCTATTGATGTGGTGGAGTGTTGATGCTGCTGCTGTGAAGTGTAAAGTGTTTGCTAGAATGCTTGGAAGAGGATGTGAAGCTTGTGGATGAAGTCCAGAAGTGGTGAAGAGATCTTCCCAACCCCCAAATGCAAGTTCAAGGACTGGATATGAAGGAATGAGGAAGAAAATGGCCATATTTGGGTCGGTCGGCTGAGGAGGGCATTACAAATTGACCCCCAATGGGAAGTGTAACACCTCTTCAGGCTCTAGACGCGAGAATTTGTCAGGGATGTAAGCGCGTCGCACAGATGTCTGCATGCTGCGCGGGTGTCCTCGATAGAAATGCCTCCACTGATGCTCAAAATAGGTGCCAAGTGTGATGCAAGCAGCAAGCTTAGGTGGAATTAAGCCTCCAAACTTGGTTTTCTAAGGTGGGTAAAGGAAAAAAGGGGAATTGCACCTAGGGTGCAAATTCACTCTTATACATTTTTCCCCCACTTTAGCAAGCACGAATACTGGTGAGTGCTCGGTAAAGTAGATCAAGAAAGATTAAGGTTAGAAATGTATACCTGAACCATCAAGGAAGAAGATAATACATTAGACAAGAAGAACCTACAACAAATAGCAATGTTAGGGCATAAAAAGCTAAAGGATTCAAGTTGGCAAAGTAAAGAGACCTCAATGTTAAAGGTTGTCTTTGAACTATGCATCGTCCCCAAATAATACATAGAAGAACTTTGAGATGAAGAAAGAGGAGCATATACTCAGGATGAAGAAGATGAAAATATTTGATCCGGTATATAAAAGAGAGAAGAGAGAGAGATAAAGCGCGTGGTGAAAGAAAAACCCACTTAGGGCTAGAACCCGCACAATAGAAGAGGTGATAAAAGAAAACCCCGCTTAAGGAGGAGAACCCGTATCACCAAAAAGTGCGTGGTGAAAGAAAAACCCGCTCAGGAGTAGAACCTACACCACAAAAGAAGGTGATAAAAGAAAACCCCGCTAAGGAGGAAACCTGTATCACTAAAAAGTGTGTGGTGAAAGAAAAACCTGCTCAGGAGTAGAACCCACACCACAAAAAGGTGATAAAAGAAAACCCCGCTCAAGGAGGAAACCTGTATCACCAAGTAAGTATGAAAGCACCTTACAGACTCACAAACCTATAAGGAAGGTATCCTTCAAGAACTCTCACATGAAAGAAACCCTAAGGAAGTGGACTCCGTAGTGTCAAGAAGCAGCGGCATGCCTACTCGCAGCTAGAACATGTCTGAAGCGTCGATATGTCTACCCACAGATAGGACACATCTAAAAGCGGTGAGATGTCTACTCATAGATAGAACATGTCTAAAGGGGCCGGTCATGCAAACTGTAAAACTTTCAAAGGGGTCCCTCAGGAACCAGACATGAAAAGAGAGGAGTCCACTCAAGGGACACGCTGTTTGAAAGGCGAGGTCTAGTTAGGCTGCCTCCAAGCTAGACGTAAAGAATTCATTTGAGAGAAATAATTTCAAAGAGGTCCCTGGGGTACCCTTCAAAAGGAAAAGGGGTCCACTCAAGGGATGCTTCATTTGAAAGACATAGCGAAGAGAGGGGGTCCTTAAGAAGGACACACAACTCCAAAATGAGTTATTATTGCCCCCAATGTCCAGGGGAGGAGAACCATGCAAGAGTCTTAGAACAAGATAGAGGTAAACCTCAATATCACTTGTCCATGGAGGGTAAAGGCAGGTGCATCAACAAGTGATGGCACCTAAATCATGAAGTTGTTGTATTTTATCCTTCAAGGCCTTACATTCGCTAGTGGAATGCCCGAGCACTCGATGGTATGCACATAAGGAATATTTTCCTCCATCAGGTTTATGAGATTTCTTGCATGTGGGAGAAGGAAGAGTGATTAAGCGGGCTTTTAGAAGCCGCAACAAAATATGCTCTTGCTCTAACAAGGAATGAGGAACGAGAAGCAAACCTTTCTCTTGTGGGGAAAGGTTTGACTTCTCATAAGAAGAGGAAGAAGGCACGAAGGTAGAAGACAAGGGAGGATAAATCAGTCCACGAGAACAAGGTTGAGTGGAATTCATGTCTCCATCCAACTGTGGTATTCTTTTAAATTGTTCATTCGAACAACTAAGCCCTAGATTATGCTTACGAGGCACAAATTCTATAGGGACCTGAATGCCTTGTTCATTGTGCCCACAACCTTTATGCTCATAGCCACATTTAGAGATGAGCCTAAAGCCAGGGCCATAATGTGTTTGCAAGTCTTGAAAAGAAGGTGGATCCTTATAAAGAGCATTGTCCCAACAACGGGGATCACACTCCTCTATGGGATCACCATCATTCTTATTAATAGGACTGCCAACACTATCCTCCTTAGCTAAAGCATAATCCTCTTCCTCAGAAGGAGGATCAATAGTAAGGATATTACAATGATTCCTCGCCCTATTCCGTGATATAAAAGAATAATAATCTTTGATAGTGGGTGTAGGTGATGTTTTCAGAAAGTCTAAGTGGATTGGGTCGACTTTATATTCTCCAATGAAGGATTCCATAAAGTTTAAAGGACCCCGATCACCACCAAGACATGCATTCCTTTGAGAAGAGGTGGAAGGAGCACACTTAGGACTCCTTGCTTCAGAAGGATTTCTTTAGGGACGTCTACCTAAAGAGTATCCTTTTCAATAGGTACTGCTGGGGTAAACATCGACACACTAGAAGATACCAAGGGAATAAGAGTAGGCACAACTAGAGCTCGACTAGTAGCCGCTATCTCACATAGGTGCATAGCCTTAGGGTTAGCCTTAATTGTGACTACTCGATTGTTACAAATGAACTTAATAGATTTATGCAAGGTAGACGGGACTGCACCCATAGCATGAATCCACAGTCTACCAAGAAGAAGGTTATAAGGTAACTTTTCTGCCATAACATATACAAGCGTATGTATGATAACAAGTCCAAGTTGCAAAGGTAATACTATCGTACCTAGAGCTTGTCGCACAACATTATCGAACCCACAAATAACAACAGAAGAAGCATTAATAGAAGATGAGTCAATATTAATCTTAGGAAATAGATCAATACTACACACATTGAGCGCCAAACCAACGTCAACGAAAGTACGTCTAATACCAATCTTACTAATGTTGACTATGATAATTAGAGGGTCTGCTTGCTTTTGTACTTCCAGAGGTGGGAGCTCCTGCGGATAGAACGTAATGTTCGACAAACCCGAGCGAATATACACCATCAAACATCAGCATCTGTCGGCCTAGTGGAAGAAGGCAAGAGGATCTTTTGCAAAGCTTCCTGAAGCATACCCTGATAAACCAGGGCAGGCCGAAGCAAATCCCATAGTGATATCTTATCCGGAGTAACACGAGGCTGCTCGACAAGATCATAACCACTAGGTGCTTTAGTCGTAGGTTTAGGTGCTTGAGGAAGGCTTGGTTTTTTATTCATTCTATTCTCATAAGTGTGGGCTACCGCTCTATAAGAGGGAGCCATATGAATAGTAGGAGGGTCACTATCAAATGGAACACCATCGATAGAACAAAACCTCTTAGGAGAAGGACTAGCCAGAGTCACATAAATGATCAGTCTCTTAGGCCTTTGAGGGGCAAATGAAGACGTAGATCACATTTACTGAATCATCACAATTAGTAGGACAATTATTTGAATACATATTCTCAACATCAATCCAAATAGGATCAAATGTGGAATAGTTACTTGAAGAAACCTTCTCAACATCAATCCAGGGAGAATTAGATGTGGAAGGGGGTTCATCATGCACTAATGCATCATCTCTAGAAGAGAGTGCTTTATAAAAAAGATGAGATTCATCATTCACAAATGCAACATCTCTAGAAGAGAGTGCATTGGAAGGAGAAGGAGCTTTCGTCATTCACCAATGCATCATCTCTAGAAGAGAGTGCATTGGAATGAAGAGAAGGTAGAGTCACGTTAAGAAAGGTATCAATGATTTTTTCTTCTTGCAATAAGATCTCCTCTGAAGAAAGAGGAATATCATGAGAAGGATCAAAGATACCAAGTGACATGGGAAAAGCTAAGTCACTATCACACGTATTAAATGGAATATCACTAACATTTTGAACAAAGTTAGATACACAACTAATAAAAGAAGATATTAAATCCATTACTATTTTTTGAGTATTTTCTATGTTGTAGTAAATCACATTTTTGGAGGTCTCCGGAGTGGAATTTGAGGTCGGAACTTGTGTCGGTCCTTAAAATTCAACTACCAAAGGTAGTTTTATTTTAGGGATTGAACTAGTTCTCTAGGAGACCTTTCCAACGATGCAAACAGTTCTGAATTCCGAGTATCGAGTCAAAATTTATGACCTTGTCAAGTAGGGGTAAATAAATTCCTAGTTTTTCAAAGAACATTTTTCTTCACGCCGGGTTCACCAAAATGTGATATAAGGGGATTCGCTACTCATGACTTCTCTTCACTCAGAGATCCTCACAGGGCGAACTGCCCTATATCACCTCAATGGAACAACGGTGAGAGTTCTAGAATCCGAAAGAGTAGGTCACAGAGGTTCTCAGGACAAACCGACAAGCTCTCGACCAAAGGATGTCAACGCAGAAAGTGGACAACACAAAAAGTGGACAATAGTGCGGCGTGCTAGTGTCTCAGAGGCGCGCTGGCATCTCGTATGGGCCAGAGACCGAGGTTATCACAGAAAATTCCTAAATGACTGCTAGCAAATGGATTACTAAGAACTGGAAGAATGTAAGAAAAGGACAAAATGCGATAAAGTAGTAGAATTGACAAAGATAAGGAGATGAAAGGCAGGAGATACTTACAATCGTGCGAATGATGAAGCTTCCACCAAACGAATGTCTTCAAAAACTGCACACAAGAGGAAGAGAATGTTGGGGCTATATAGGGGCCTAGGGGCCAGCCTCAATCAGACCCCGTTTTGGTGTTCCCACCTCCATGGACAACCAGATAGAAAAGTAGAAATGGAGTAAAGAGCACTAAAACACTACAAAACAGTGTTATGCTACTCAACCAAGTAATAGAAGAGAGGAGTGAAAGCTTACCACCTCCACCAAGAGCACTCAAGGCTAATGGGGGAGAAAATGAGAGGAACTCAAGCCTCTGATACAATGGTGTTTTGTTCCACACTTGCTCTACTGACGTGGTGGAGTGTTGATGCTACTACTGTGAAGTGTAAAGTGTTTGCTAGAATGCTTGGAAGAGGATGTGAAGCTTGTGGATGAAGTGCAGAAGTGGTGAAGAGATCTTCCCAACCCCAAATGTAAGTTCAAGGACTAGATATGAAGGAATGAGGAAGAAAACAACCATATTTGGGTCGGTCGGCCGAGTAGGGCGTTACAAATCGACCCCCAATGGGAAGTGTAATGCCTTTGCAGGCTCCAGACGTGGGAATCTATTAGGGACATACGCGCGCTGCATGGACGTCTACGCACCACATGGGTGTCCTCGATAGAAACACCTCCACCGACGCTCAAAATAGGTGCCAAGTAGCAGTGGGCTTATGTGGAATTAAGCCTTCGAACTTGGTTTTCTAAGGTGGGTAAAGGAAAAAATGGGAATTGCACGTAGGGTGAAAATTTCACTCTTATACAGGGTCAAACATATAGGCTTTAGGGTTCATGGTATGGAGTTTAGGGTTGAGTTTTTAACATATATGCTTTAGGGAATATGGTTGAGGGATAGTGTTTAGGGTTGAGGGTATAGGGTTGAGTGTATAGGGTATAGGGCTTAGTGTTGAGGATATTGGGTATATGGTCAAGGGAGTAGTTTAAGGTTGACAGTATATAGTACATGGTTTAGGGTTGAGGGTATAAGGTTAAGGTTATAGGGTTTAGGATTTAGGGTTGAGGGTATAGGGTTTAGGTTTTAGGGTTGACTATATTGGGTATAAGGTATAGGGTATAGGGTTTATAGTTGAGGGTGTAGACATCCAAATTTGACCACTCCCATGTGGTCAAATCCATCTTCGTTATCCATCTATTTCATCAATATTAATTAAATAACATATTTAATTAATATTTCCCCTTTCCCTAAGATTCCTAAAGTATTTAATTTTATAATTAAATACTTTACCTTTCATTCTTTCCTCTCTAAACTAAATAAATATATCAATTTATTTAATTTAGTCATTTAGCCTTTTTGAATTTAAATCAATTTTAAATTCACTCTTTTCTCTCTCCTTGTCGCATCCTCCATAGTCCTCTTCTAATTTGGATTAGTTTAATTAATTCATGATTAGGATGTGCACACCTTTAATCAATATTAATGTCACATCCTCCATATTTATCCACTTGCCTCTAATTCTTCGTTAATTTTTTTAATCACCTGTTTGCACAATCTTAATCTAATCACATGCCATCTTTGGAATGTCCTCCAAGTCAATCTTTCATAAGTGCTTTCCCTTTTAATCCTTGACCTCTTCCCCATATGAATTTAAAAGTCACATTTATTCATTCAATGCATTTCTCTTCCCCATGCAAGTTGGGAAATTCTAAATTCCCTCACTTATCACATCAGTCACATGAGGTCAAGAACCTTCCTTTATAAGGACCTTGTCTTATCCATAAGGTACTTCCAATCATGTGAATTTAAAATTCACATTTATTTCTGCAACCACTTCTCTCTTCCCCATTATGAAGTGTGAGGAATTCTAAAATTCCTCACATGTCAACATCCTTCCCACATAGGGACAAGAAGTTCCTTTTTAAGGAAATCTTCTCCCAATCCCAAGGTACTTGCAAGTACCTCCACCTCACATGTCCTTTTTCCAACTCACTTGTCCTTGTGACATCTCATCCTCCACATGGCAAGATGTGAGGGCTTGTGAGTCCTCAACTCACCACAACCCTTCATCTTGCCCATGTTGGAAAAATCTTGACCGTCCAATTCTCTAGAGATTCTTCCCTTAAAATGGAAGATTTTCTCTCATTCACACATTATGTATTCATCACATTCAAGCTCTCCAACTTTCAAAAATTCTCAAGCTCAAGCATTCTCATCCACCATTATTGCACTCTTGAAGCTCCATTTTGTATCTATTGCATTCATCCACTCAAATACCCACATCTCTCATTTGAATGCTCATCTCATCTAGATTGTTTTGCATCCATTTTCATCATGTTTTCCATCAAGGAGCACACATCGAATCTTCATCAAAGGGCCAACCAAGAAGATCTCTTGAGCAAGGCATAAATCTGGTTTTTATCTTTATTTTGTTCAAGTCAACTTAGGCTAATCTTGAGGTGTTGAAGTGTTATTTTCTTCCTTTGCATCTTTATGTTTTGCATCATTTAGGATAGGTAAATAGCACTGCTCACAAAGGGTATAAGGTATAGGGTTGAGGGTGTAATGCTTGAGGTTTATGGTATAAGGTATGGGGTTGAGGCTATATGGTTTAGGTTTGAGGATATTGAGTATAGGATCGAGGGTATTGGATTTACGATTGAGGGTATAAGGTATAGGGTTTAGGATTGAGGGTTGAGGGTATAGGCTTTAGGCTTTAGGGTTGAGGGTATAGGGTTTAATATTTAGTGTTGATGGTATTGGATTTAAGGTATATAGGGTTTATGGTTGAGGGTATCAGGCACATGATTGAGGGTTAAGGATGTAGGGCTTAGGGCTTAGGGTATAGGGTTGAGGGTTGAGGGTATAGGGTATAGGGTTTAGGGTTGAGGATATTGGGTATAGGATCAAGGGTATTGGGTATACAGTTCAGGATATAAGGTATAGGGTATAGCCTGGTTGAGGGTGTAGGGTATAGGGTTAGGGTGTATGGTTGAGGGTATAAGGTTTAGGCATTAGGGTTGAAGATATAGGGTTTAGGCTTTAGGGTTGAGGGTTTATATGGTTTAGGCTTTAGGGTTGATGGTATTAGGTATAAGGTATAGGATATATTGTTTATGGTTTAGGGTATAAGGTATAGGGTTAAGGGTTGAGGGTATAGGGTATAGGGTATAGGGTTGATGATATTTGGCATAGGGTTGGGGGTATTGGGTTTAGGGTTGAGGGTATAAGGTATAGGGTTTAGGGTTGAGGGTTTAGGGTATAAGGTTTAGGCTTTAGAGTTGAGCATAGTGGGTATAAGGTATAGGGTGTAGGCTTTATGGTTGAGGGTATAAGGTATAGGGTTGAGGGTATAGGGTATGGGATTAAGGGTATATTGTTGAGGGTATAAGGTATAGGTTTTAGGGTTGAGGGTGTAGGATTCAGGGTATAAGGTATAGGGTATAGGGTTGAGGGTATAGGGTATAGGGTTTAGGGTTTAGGGTTAAGGGTATTTGGTATAGGGTTTAGGGCTAATGGTATGGAGTTTAGGGTTTAGGGTTTAATGTATATGATTTAGGGCCTAGTGTTCAGGTTGAGGGTATAGGGTATATGGTTTAACATTGAGGATATTGGGTATAAGGTCAAGGGTATGGGGTTTATAGTTGAGGGTATAAGGTATAGGGTTGATGGTATAGCATAGTGTTGATGGTGTAGCATTTAGGATTGAGGGTGTTAGGTTTATAGTTATAATAGTCCATAAAAGAAAACATGCTCATGCTTTGGAAAAGTTAAAATGTGGTTGCTTTTTGTACAATTTAAAGCGCTCTCACGATTCAACATGAGGAAATTTTAGGAAACACAAAAAAATGGTAAAAACACATTTGACCTGTGATTCAAGACCACATGCTCTATTATTCTCTAGTTTTTGTGCATTATTTGATAAAGAAACACTTTTTCATGGTGTTGAGTAAAGCACACGATTTTTTTTACATATTCCACCACCTTTTTTTGTTTGACAACATAGGAGGAAATGCCTGAGTTTTTATATCAAATTTGATTATATGAACTATGGCATTGAAAGTTGTCACCCTTGACAATTTCACACTAGGTTTTTTCCCTAGTAAATTATTGAGCCTATTTGGGTCCCTAATTTCCTAAATTATGCATTCTATAGCCCATTTGTACCACTTTCCAAGAAATTGCAAGCATTGAACAAATGCATCCAATTATTGTTTTGCTCCTGACACTCAATGTCCCAGAAAATAGGGCTAGGACCCATTTTTCCTAGGGCATATAGGTCTCCCTATTTTGTTAGGGACCAATTTTGGATACGTCGGTGTTGACATTTTAGCACTCAAAATTTAACTTGCAAATGTTGGCTATCAGGGTTTAATTGTAGGAAATTAGAGAAATTCCTATAAATACCTAGTTATTGCATCATTTAAAATATAACAAAAAACAACAAGCACTAAGGAGAAATTTGAGAGAAATTATTATTGTTAAGAATAGCATTTTAGAGCTTTACTGCAACAATTCAAGATCCAAGAATCATGTCAAATCCTATGTGAGTTTATTTGTGTTTATGTTATCATTGTTTATGTGTGTTTATATAAACACTTTTGTAGGTCTCCAAGCAATTTCAAGCAATCAAGTTTAAAGAGGATTTAAGGAGGATTGAAGAAAAATTGTTTATTGTTGCATTTGAAGCCCTATATCTTGTCAACTCATGAAAACTCACCTATAGGAATATCTAATAGTGTTTCCAAAACTTTGCAATCATAAATCAAAATCTCAGATTTGTCATCAGAGGACCCCAAAAGAAGAGCATGACACACTTACAAAGACCCATTCACCCCTAGGTGAATTAGTCCTCCTACATTGATCAAAACTAACTTTTTTGGATAGGTACATAGTCCTCTACACTTCCTAGATATGCTTGCAAGTTATTGTTATAGTCTATCAATCATCGGGATATTGCAATTTTCATACTAGCGCATAGTCTAATTAGATTAATCATAGAAAATCAATTTTAGTCCATTTCTAAGGCTCAAAAAGATCAAATCCATTTCTGATTAACTCACCTTCATGGTTGAAAT